>JAVGVS010000056.1:512500-759064 GCA_032718565.1 Distichodus sexfasciatus | reverse complement strand
CATACTGTATATCATTTTTACTCTTTAGGTTTTTAGTTTATTGTAAGATTTCTTTCATCTGAGTTTCATAACTTCATTATCTAATTTCTAAAATTCTCTACCATAATGTCATCCAATATCATTATTAATCTGTTACCATATGTGTGTGTGTGTATATACACATGTGTAAGAAAAAACATTTTGTTTTTCAATAAATAAATAAATCAATAAATAGTTTTACATGATTTAAATAGCAGATTTTAAAATTTAATAATTGCTGAAAAGGTCAAGATCACATCAATTTTGAGTTCTGAAAGTCAGTTTTGATTAATTTTTGATTAATTTCCCAGTCTCTTAATTATAGCACATTTTAGTGTATTTTATTTAGCCTTTATTTTATATACAAAATAAAGACTCTGATTATATATATGTATGTATGTATGTATGTATACACACACACACACAATAGATAGATAGATAGATAGATAGATAGATAGATAGATAGATAGATAGATGTGAATGTGTGTGCAATGTTTCATAAATACGTTATTTTATCTTCTTATATATTTATATATTTATTTAATCTCTCAGCTGATCATGTCTTCCTCACCAGATCCATGTTATCGGTCCACTGGAAATCCTCCTCCACAGTTCTGTCATTGAGACCAATCCAGGTGTTTTCATGGCTCATGTCTGATTATGGCATGAAAACAAAACAAAAATCTGTTTTTTATCATTTTACACAATCTGAGGGTGAAATTCAGCACTAAAACAAAACAATCCCTTTGAGCCAGTGATCCACTAAATCCACTAGACAAGCAACGACCGCCAAAGACAGATGTTCCTCTGTAAATGTACCACTCCCAGACTCCACTGAGGCCAGAATCCATGCTCCACTTCTCTGTGCAGAACACAGAGTCCCTGGGTGCTGGGTCCTGGTGTTATTGTGCCTCCAGCTTTCCTCACCTTCCCCGTAATACATTCACGAGGAACCTTTCCTTTAGGGGTGAGGGTGTAATGGAATTTCAATCACAGTGTTACTGATTAACATCATTATGGGGGCCATTAATCTTCCTAATGCTTGAGCCCCTTTATTGCAGGGGTGGAGACTAGCGTTTTCTGGGCGATTAAACACGCATTTTTGGTAAATTGCACCATGGCCCTATGTCTCCAAAACGGTGGCAGATAGCAGGCCAGAAGCCTCTTTAGTGACGCTCGACAGTGCTGGGGAAGCTGCTTTTCAACGGGTGCTTTTCAGTCTACAAGGTCTCGACTGTCTGACTCTATTTTGCAGCTGCTAAGAGCGCACTGTGACGTAAGGTAGCCTATGAGCTGCCACTTCTGCCAATTCCAAAGAGAGAAAAATGCTGCTACATTTAGTGTTGCTACACGTCATTAGCTTTTTTTTTTTTTTTGGTCTTTTATCAACAGATTGGCACTACTTCATTCCATTGGTACCAGTGGTGAACAGTGAGAACAAACGTACTATTGATGAAGTCCTGCTCTTCACTGGTGTGAATGCTGGCCAAGTGACCATTGTGCTCCCTGCAGTCCTTCTCAGCATCCTCCCATGTATGTCGGTGGGTAAAATACCTGTAACAGTGGCCGTGGAACTTCCTCCAGCTATGATCGCAACCCTCAGTGTCTACAAATAGAGAGACAAAGAAGAAAGAGTTTAGGAAAGTTTTACCTAAAATCCACACACACACAAAGAAATTCAGAAAAGCTGAGAGTAATCCACTCTGTCGGCTCACATGTCGGCACAATCACACTCTAAACTTCTCCTCCCCTAAAGAGACATGTCTAGCTGTTTCTCTTCCTCCACTGCTCTGCCTTCCCCCTAATCCGTGTCTCTGCACGCTATGAACGAGTAGCTTAGCAATAGCAGGAAAGACTGCATTCTGGTGAAACATCTTCCACCGCTGTGCTCAACGGCTAATTAAGCGCTGTCACATTGCCGTCTGAGTGGCTTCGTCCCAACCCTCTGGGGCTTTAAAGCGTCTGGGCCACGAGAAACAGTGTAATTCTGCACCAACCCTACTGCTGCATGCATTTGGAAGTGTGTGTGTATGTTTGGTGATATAAATTTGCTGGTGTAGGGATGCGTGTGCTATATTTTATGTTGTGGGTGTAATTATGGGTTGGGGGGGGTAACGTGTGAATACTGCGCGTGTGTGAGTGTGTATGTGCATACAGATGTGCGTGTATGTATGGCAATGTATGTGTGTGTGTGTGGAGTGGGGGTTAGGCATTTGTGTGTTACTTATTGAAATAGTGTGAAAGGACATCATGTGCATGTACGCGTGAGTGTGAGTGTGTGTGTGTGTGTGTGTACATGCCCTAACTGTTATGCTACCAACTGTCCCCAGCTGTGAGAACTGTAGAGAAGAGGAGCAAAAGAAATGCATATGGAGGTAAAGAGAGAGACAAAGAGAGAGGGGGAAGGAAAGGAAAGATAGAGAAAGGAAAGAGATGGAGGTGAAGGCGGGGGAGGGGGTTGAATAGAGTGAAAAAGGAAAGAGGAGAAAAGAGAATGGAATGAAGGAAGGAAAGACAAAAGGAGAGAGAAAGAGAGGGAAATAGAAGACGGACAGGAGGAGAATGATAGAAGGATAGAAGGAGAATGACGTGATTTGCGTTTGGTTACAGAGGTTAATGTTAGAGTCTGGTTACGATAAGTTCATTTTCTCCCACAATGACTAGATGTAAATAATACGGCAGTTAAACCGGACCTTAACTTTAAACTCAGTAACCAAAAGCAAAATTTTTCACTTCTGTAGTTTGTCCAGTAAAATCTACAAGTACCTTTGGCTACCGAGATTAATATTAGGGTTAGGGTGATGTGTAGCTATAGTACTGATTACATCAAGTCAAAATAGTCGATAGAAGAACCTCTCAAAAATAGGAAGACGTGACCGTGTGCGGAAGGTTTTTATCTGAAAGCTCATTTCAGCACCACGGTCAGCTCCTGCCCCGCCTTTTTCTCTTCCAGCAAATCTAAAGCGACAGCGCTAAATTGGCCTGTGCAAATTGGGCCGTATGGAGTTCTGCTTAGCATACAGATGCACAGCGGCCCAGGAGGGGGTTGAGGGGTGTGTGTGTGGGTGTGTGTGGGTGTTTGTGTGTGGGTGAGTGCAATGAGTCAGAGCACACTGGAGGAAACTGTGGGAGAAGGAGACGGCACAACGAGCCCTGAGCTACTGATGTCATTTCCTTTCCCCTCCTCTACTTCCACCTCATTCCCGAGCAGGAGGAACATGATCCCTTCTTTTAGTGTTACGCAGCGAGGGCAAGCTGCCTCTGGTCTGCTCCAGTCAGTGTTCATTAGGCGACATGGAGTACTGCTTAAGGACGACTAATCTAATATTTAATAGAATATATGCTCAAGAGACACTGGGTTCTGTTCGTTGAAATAAAAAAGTGGAGGTACGGAGGATGTAATAATAATAGACATGTAAATAATACAACATAAATAAAACATTTAAATACAAATAAAGTGTATTACTGCTCTTATATATACGGTATATACTTACCAAATTCATTAAAATGAGTCAAGTAAATTGAAACTCTTTAATACCAGTAAAACAGAAGGATGACAAGGCCAGTCAGGTATGACCAGCATTTCTAGAAGTAGATGATAATTAGACGTAAATAATACTACAGTTACATCTAACCCCGTCTTTAACCTTTACCCAAGTAACCAATAGCAAATAATTGGTAACGATTTTCATTGTGCACCACCACAATGCTTTTACAAGCCATAAATATGCCATTCATTAGATGCATTTAATTATACATTAAACATTCCCAAAGCGTCTATAACAGCTTTGAATGAAACATATGACAGCTTTAATAGAAGGAAGATGGATGGATGGATGGAAGATGGAAGCGAGACTTTATATATGTGAAGATGGTGAGCGCCAGACAGAAAGAGTTCACATGATTCAGTCAGTTATGAAGACTTTTAACCATAACACTAATTTACTGCTAAACTTCATAAAACATCTTATGCACAACGAATTGTTCATGTGCACATACGCAGTCATACCCCGAAACCCGATCCAGCTACAGTACTGTGCAAAAGTTTTAGGCAGGTGTGAAAAAATGCTGTAAACAAAGAATGCTTTCAAAAATGGATGTGTTAATCATTTATTTTCATCAATCAACAAAATGCAGTGAATGAACAAAAGAGGAATCTAAATCAAATCAATATTTGGTGTGACCACCCTTTGCCTTCAAAACAGCATCAATTCTTCCAGGTACACTTGCACACAGTTTTTGAAGGAACTCGGCTGATACGTTGTTCCAAACATCTTGGAGAACTAACCACAGATCTTCTGTGGATGTAGGCTTCCTCATATCCTTCTGTCTCTTCATGTAATCCTTCTTGTTCTTCTTTACGCTGAAGATCGTTGTCCTGCTGCAGAATAAATTTGGGGCCAATCATACGCCTCCCTGATGGTATTGCATGATGGATAAGTATCTGCCTGTATTTCTCAGCATTGAGAACACCATTAATCCTGACCAAATCTCCAACTCCATTTGCAGAAATGCAGCTCCAAACGTTCAGGGAACCTCCACCATGCTTCACTGTTGCCTGCAGACACTCATTATTGTACCACTCTCCAGCCCTTCGACGAACAAACTGCCTTCTGCTACAGACAAATATTTCAAATTCTGACTCATCCGTCCAGAGCACCTGCTGCCATTTTTCTGCACCCCAGTTCCTATGTTTTCATGCATACTTGTTTCCACGTTGGAGGTATGGCTTTTTGGCTGCAACTCTTCAATGAAGACCACTTCTGGCCAGACTTCTCCGGACAGTAGATGGGTGTACCTGGGTCCCACTGGTTTCTGCCAGTTCTGAGCTGATGGCACTGCTGGACATCTTCCGATTTCGAAGGGTAATAAGCTTGATGTGTCTTTCATCTGCCGCACTAAGTTTCCTTGGCCGCGCACTGCGTCTACGATTCTCAACGTTGCCCGTTTCTTTGTGCTTCTTCAAAAGAGCTTGAACAGCACATCTTGAAAACCCAGTCTGCAAATCAGTTTGAAATCTTTGTCTGGGAGAGACCTTGCTGATGCAGTATAATTACCTTGTGTCTTGTTGCTGTGCTCAATCTTGCCACGACAATCATTATTTATATTTATGAAAGCATTCTTTGTTTACAGCATTTTTTCACACCTTCCTAAAACTTTTGCACAGTACTGTATGTGAGCATCAAATATCTTACCAGAAAGCAGTGCTTGGAGACGGTACTTTGCTCATGAGTACCTCAGTGGTACCCCTACCGGTACATAACATATTCTATCTGCTTTAGTCTTTCAAGTAAAACCTACACTTTTCTGTAAATTTTTTTATTTCACATAAGGACCGACTCTCCCATACAAAAATGAGAGGTCCTCACAATGCCATACAAATCCTATTATCTCATTATCTCAAAACCTACCTCTTCTGGGGCCCTTATGCTAGTCCCTATGTCTAAATTTAACACAGTACTCAAACCCAGTAAATACACGCACATACGCACACACACAGACCTGCAGGTATAATATGTAACAATATCATTCTGTTCACTACGTTTATAAGAAAACAGCCTGGCAGCTCGGGTACTGTGGGCGAGATGAGAAAACGTCGGCTGTGTTTTTTTGCCTCTAAGCGCATCTCCACTCAAATGCGTGCAAGCGGCACAATGTTCTCCGCCGGAAAAAGCACTAGTTGGGTTTGTGATCGGCTTAAACGTCGTCCCGGCCTCGTCTACCAGCGCTGAACTGAGACATCCTCCGAAGTGACAATGACTCCCACTTCCCTTTTTCAGGCGTCACGCATAGCCGAGCACAACATCAGAGAGCTGAGACGACGCCGACGCCGACGCCTCCTCGCTCGTCAAAAGGCCCATCGACCGCGGTACAGGAAAGACAAGGGAAACAGCCTCGTGTTCAGTGTAAAAGCTTTGGCGGTTAAGGGAGGCACATGCAAACAACTACCTCTTTTTACGTCAGTGTTGGGGAATAGTTAACTACGAGCAGCAACTCTACTAACTTTTTTCCTTAGCATATCAGCAGAGAAGCTACTTTTTCAGTGAGTGAGCCTCAGTGTGGCCTCTGCACTTGACCATGAAACGGTTGTCGTTGCTAGCATAACGGTTAGGGCGTTCGTCCCGTGATCGGAAGGTCATCGGTTCGAATCCCAGGACCGATCAAGGTACCACTGAGGTACTTATGAGCAAAGTACCGTTCTCAAGCACTACTCCCAGAGGTCACATTTCGTTGTGGTGCACTGTGCAAATAATACAAACAATAACTCACTGTCTAACAGCAGCTTCCAGTGAGTGGTACTTGGGGACAGTACCTTGCTCAGTGGTACCTTTATCAGCCCAGGACTTGAGCCGCTAACCTTCTGGTGACTCTGCCAACTCCCTTGGCCTTACACTACGACTGGATCCTGGAAATGTTGTAGCATTAAAATTAACTACTTTTTGACAAACAGTGTGATGTAGTGTGACAAAACACATTACATCACATTACAAAATCAGTTATTTTCTGTTTCTGACTGGTGTTGCACTGGTGGAAAAGGCATCTGATTGGCTACCATGCCCATGCTCTGCATGCTTGTTGCATCACAGCAACGCTCTTGGCAGCTGCAAGATGAAGTCAGAGGATAGAGTCCAAGATGGATGGAAGATGGAAGCAAGAATCTATATTCATAAAGTGCAGTGTGGCAATAACTGGATGTAGAAGCAAGCTGGTGAGCGTCAGACAGGAAGAGTTCACATGATTCAGTCAGAGTTATGAAGACTTTAAGTCATAAGTAGCAAGTAACTTGAGAAGCTACCGTTTAAAAGTAGCTTCCCTCGGATTCAGTTCAAGCCCACAGTGGTTGGTGTATTGTGGTTGGGTTGGAGCGCTCACAAAAAAATCAGCTGGCTCTGGTGGTCGGGCCTGTAATCTGCAATAGCAGTGAGAATAGAGACACCCGGAGGCTTCGTGAACCGTCATGGGCAAACGTTGGCCCCCTGCCCAGAAATAAAGCCAAGGAGAGGAGAGGAGAGGAGAGGAGGATGGAGAGGAGGACGAAGAACACTGGGGCAGACAGCCATTATTTCTCCCCCTCATTATCTGCACATCTTGGCACGCAGAGATGCCAAAAGGAACTGTTGGATATTCGTGACGGAATCCCAGGTTCATAGAGAGCCAAAGACAAAGCTGCATCTTAAGCTCAAGCTTAAGGTTTATAGAGACTAGTAGAAAGGTGTTGCGATCACTGCAGTTACAATGACTCTCAACAAATCTCAGAGTCTCAAATGTTTCGGTTGACCCAAGGCCTGTTAGGTAGTAAACCAGAAATAGAAAGTCTAGGGTCAGCATGGCCTGCTTGGACATGATGCTTGGACATCTAACTTTGTGAACATACGTAAGAGAAAGTCAAGTCAGATAGAAGATAGAACAAGAGAACAGACATCAGAAACATGGTGATGGAAAAATTGAATTTAAGTGAGTTATTATTTGTCGTGGTGAACACACCACAGCACAGCCCACAGTTCACCATGACCTCTGCATTTGACCCATGCGTGAAAGAGCAGTGGGCAATTTTTCTGGCAGCGGATGGGGAGCAGTGTTTGGGGATGGTACCTTGCTCAAGAGTACCTCAGTGGTACCTTTACCAGTCTGGGACTTGGAGCGGCGACCTTCCGATCACTGGGTCCAAGCTCCTAACTGTTACAATACCATCTGCCCCAGCGTAGGAATAAAACAGCAAATAAGTAGTGGAGCAGTGGAGAAGGACTCATAGGAATTAGTGTGTCACAGCACAGCACAGCACACAGTGCACCACAGTGACCCATCCGTGAAGGAGCAGTGGGCTACTTTTTTGGCAGCACACAGGAAGCACTGCTTGGAGACGGTACATTTACTGGCGACCTTCCGTTCACGGGGCGAACACTCCGTTACGCTACCAACTGTCCCATAACAAAAGAAGAGGCAATCTCCATCAGTCCCGCCTATGATTCTATGGAAACACAAAACAGGACATTGAATAGGAACTTTCGTGGCCTGAAGCGTTCCAGTAGAAGGATATTATTAACTAGACATGTGCTGTTTTCGGTTTCATGGGTTGAAAAAGTCACGGTAATTTATCGAAAATGAATCAAAATGGACATTTTGAACTGATATAATCTTATCCATGTGGATCATTTTGACTGTTTTTGAAATTCTAACAAAAGTAAAAGTATTCGTCCAGGTGTTTAGAGTTTAAATAGTTGCTTTATCCAAGCAGTTTGAACGTTTCAGTAATAAAATATCTGGACAAAACAACAACTTTATCTTCTGTGACTGGTGCTTCATTCCATCTGCTTTTCATCTGTCTCTCTCTCTCTCTTAACATACACATTTACTAAAGTTCTAAATGTTCCCTAAATTTAAAATCAATTGAAAAACATTTTTTGACATTTCACAATAACATTTTACAGCTGTAATCACAACACCCTAATACTAGATATTTTAGTTTACGGTTATCACAGTGTCAACCTATTACCAACCAAATTGGTCCTAATATTTGCAAGGTGAGGTCTCAGAGCCACATCAGGAGGCATCCAAATAAATCCCCAGCTATGTGGCATGCCAAGATCTGACAGCATCTTTGCACTTGTTTTTTCGCCCTCCTTCCAAGCTCCGATGGCTGACAAAAACCTCACACTGCTTTTTTTCCCCTCCCCTCCTCCCTCAAACTTTATCCTTTTGGCCCTTTGAAGCAAGCTGACTGTCTGCCTCGTTCCCGTGATTAAAATTCAGCCAGCCGAATGAGCAGCAGTTAAAAATAAAGAAGGGCAAACGCTTCCAACTGAGTGATTGGGTCATTTATCCCCATCACACCGTGATATTTTAGCGCTGCGGCGTCCGAGACCCCTGATCATCGTGATGATGATGAAAGATTCGGGGAAAAGTGGGAAGCGGGGAGGAAGGTGCTTGTCATTTTGTAAAGACGGGTGGCTCTGAGCCGCGTGTGAGGGAGACAGTCGGAGAGCCGGGCACGCGCAATGAGGGTTTGCTTTTTATTTTGCCAAGAAAATCCGAATGTAAATGGAAAGCGATGTGTCATTACCAGAAGTGCCAAGCATAAGAGTGTAATCTGGCTCTAGAACGTGGGTGAATTCTTGAGTCTGTGTAACAGACATGACAGAGACACGACACCGTTTCCACGAGTAGTGCTGCATTGGCACGGTGAACACAGCCGGGTAAATGCCGTCCAGCAGTGGACATTAAACCAACAGGCGGAGAAGCATGGATGGAAGGAGGGACAGATTGAGAAAGTGATGGATAGATAAAGACTGAGAAGGATAGAGATAAGGAGCAAGATAAAGAGTGAGTGAAGTACAGAAAGGAAAAGGAAGAAGAGAGTTGAAGAAGAGAGAGAAAGAGAGAGAGAGAGAGAGAGAGAGAGAGAGAGAGAGATGGGAAAGGAAAAAAGGATGATAGGAGAAAGACAAAGAGAGCAACAAACAGAGAGAGAGAGAGAGAGAGAATGAGTGAAAGAGAGAAAGAAGAAAGAAAAGAAGGGAAGGAAGAGAAAGAGAGAGAAGGACAGAGTGGAAAAAAGAGTGAAGGACAGAGTGAAAAGCAACTGTTGAGTTGGAGAGAGAGAAACAGAGAGAGAGAGAGAGAGAGAGAGAGAAACAGAGAAAGCGAGACAGAGACAGAGAGACAGACAGAGAGAGAGACAGACAGAGAGAGAGAGAGCGAGAGACAGAGAGACATTGAGAGAGAGAGAGAGAGAGAGAGAGAGGGAGACAAAGAGAGAGAAAGGGGGATGAAGGACAGAAGGACAGCGTGAAAGAAAAAGTGAAGGACAGAATGAAAGAGGGACAGTTAAAGAAGTGAGGGCGAGAGACTGATATAAAGCAGGGAGAGAGAGATGTGGAAGGAAATAAAAAGGAGGAGAGACAGGCAGGGGGAGAGAGAGAGAGGGAGAGAGAGAGAGAGAGAGAAAAGTGAAAGAGAGAGAAATGGGGTGAAGAGTGGGAAAAAAGAGTGAGGAACAGAGTGAAAGAGGCACAGTCATAGCAGAGAGGGAGAGGATCGGAAAGAGAGAGAGGGGAAAGGAAATAAAAAAGGAGGAAAGACAGAGAGGAAAACAAAGAGAGAGGGACAGAGAGTGAGAAAAGAAAGGAAAGAAGAGAAAGAGAGAGACGGGGGGTGAAGGGGGTGAACGAAACAGTGAAGGACAGAGTGAAAGAGCCACAGTTAACGCAGTTGGTGCTTTATTCCCAAGCTCGAACCCGGACACGACGCATGTGGAAACGTTCCGCAACATGTCGTACGTCTCGACTCTGACGCTATCGCACCGCTTTTGTACCATCGTGCCGGTGAGGTTTTTCACTTCCACTGCCAGACTCCAGCTTCCAGCGCTCCTCCTCTCTCACTGCCAAACACCGCCGGCCGTCATCTCATCGTTCAGCGCTCGGCCTCGCTCTCGCCAACACGAGGCAGCAATTTTCACTGGAACGCAACCTTGGTTACAAAAGCGTGAAAAGAAAGCCTAGCAGCCGTCGCTCGCTTGGATGAAGACAAGCTATGTTTCTCTTCCCTGAGTGCGCTCAGCTTTTTGGCACCTTGGCAACATTTTTATTTCTTTTGACCGGAGCTTGTGTAAATATGTTGGATTTGAACATATACTACCAGTCAAAAGTTTGGACGCACCTTCCCATTCAATGTTTTATTCTTTATTATCATGACTATTTACATTGTAGATTCTCACTGAAGACACTATGAATGAACACATATGGAATTATGTAGTAAACAAAAAGTGTGAAATAACCCAAAACATGTTTTATATCTTAGATTCTTGAAAATAACCACCCTTTGCTTTGATCACTGCTTTGCACACTCTTGGCATTCTCTCGATGAGCTTCATGAGGTAGTCACCTGAAATGGTTTTCCAACAGTCTTGAAGGAGTTCCCAGAGATGCTGAGCACTCGTTGGCCCTTTTGCCTTCACTCTGCGGTCCATCTCATCCCAAACCATCTTGATAGGGTTTGGTCAGGTGACCGTGGAGGCCAGGCCATCTGGTGCAGCACTCCATCACTCTCCTTCTGGGTCATATGGCCTTTACACAGTTCATTCATAGTTTGATGCCTTTAGTGAGAATCTACAATGTAAATAGTAATGAAAATAAAGAAAAAACATGGGCTGGGAAGGTGTGTCCAAACTTTTGACTGGTAGTGTATATGAATGCCATTCTCGTTTTTAATCAGCACATGTAGATATTTTGACATTTTATTACTTGTATTGCTTCTTTAAAAATGATCTTTTTGCTCATTTCTATTGTAATTTGTATATGTTTGTGTACTTGTATAACTACATACATGACAAATAAGGAGTCTTGAATTTTAACTACGGTCTGACAGGTATATCTGTGATGACTGTGTTGATATTTTCCACCAAAAAAACTGCTTTGACAAATGACATAAATAACAAATAAAGAAGAAACTGAAGAGACAGAAGAGAGATTCATCAGTCATACCATGAGTGTTGTCACTGGAGAGTTTATCCACCAGAGGACACAAAGCACGGCTGGCTTTTTTGTGTTTATAGATTTAACTATATATACTAGAGCCGGAGAGTTTTATGACTCACCCGGGTGAATCACCCGGATCCATTAAATGACTCAAGAGTCACGAATCTAGGGTCTCCATTAACCCATATCCATCGAGTTCTAACTACACCATGACTTTAATATAAACCCCATCATTACATCATTACAAGGTCAAAACAGCCATAGTAGCAAGTATATCTGCTAAAAATGTCATAACTTACAGTTCGTTTGCAGCACCACACTCAAAAGAGGGATCCTAAGAACTTTCTACAGAGTTGAATCCTCTTATAGACTATGGGACTCGTGTCAGTCGAATCAGTAGTGCGGCACGAAGCACAAACACTCATGAGTGAATCTGTCGCTTAACTTCCTCTAGAGACGGAGTCGAATCTCAATCACTCACACGAGCGGGTTAACGCTCCTCGAAGCATATACAGTCATGAGTGAATCTGTCGCTTAACTTCCTCTAGTGCCACTTGAAAATAAATACTCACCGCTCTGGTAGCCTTGTCTTGATACTGGCTCATTTATTTGGAAGTGCATTCATTCTTATCATAAGCCACGAATACTTTCTTCTGTGAAAAACAAACAATTCAGCTGGCGATTTGGCGAAAGTGACTCACACACCTGGATCAGTTTAGGGAGTGACTCAGAGGAAACCGAATCCTAAAAAAGAACCGAATATTACAGCTCTAATATATGCAGGTTCTCGAAGCGCTTAGTCTACGAACACATCAGAGTACCAATGATTTCTTTTGACCAAATCCGAGCTTGGAGTATGAATGAAATCTTGGAAGATGAACCAAGCTCCATGTCGTGTTTTATACAGGAAATTGCAAAATTGTACAAAGCACAGTAGCATCGAATTGTTGGTGTATTTTTGGGGACAGGGAATAGATACATTTTTTTCAGTTATTATTATGTTTTCATGAAATGGCATAAATCAACCTTCAAAACGATACCTATATCGAATGAATCGGACGACATGTGACTGAGATATCAACATTCAAATGAGTCGGGTTTCTCCTGTCACGTAAATATTGAAGTAGAGCGGTCAAAACAGAAACGTTTAACATTCTGCTGGAATTGAATTCCTCACCTCAAGAAAGTCACGTTTTTAGGATGGAAAGGGTAAGTTTTTCAGCAAAATTTATTCACAACAGTACAGTATAGACCTTCCACTGTTTCAAAACACTAAAAACCAAAAATCCAAAATTTTACCCCACGCAACTTAAATGCTCGTTTTTCTCAGAAACCAGACAAGCGACTGGTTTTGCCATGGAGGGTCACATATTTGCAGTTAAATTTACTGAATTATATAACATCTTGGTGAGGGCTGTTATATTACTACACATAACAAATGTATTTATGTTTCTGAAAAAAAAAAAATGTTCATCAGTCCACCACTTATCGAAATTGGTGTCAGTCTTACAAATTTTAGAGGAGAAACATGAGACGAGGTGTTCTAACTGAAATATGATGGAAAACCTCCAGGACACCAGCCCTCCAGGACCAGAACTGGAACCCCCTGATTTATAGAACACATTTAGCAGGCATTTCCTACCACTTGACCACAAATACACCTTTTTGATCCTGACCATTCATATTTTATCTGGGAACAAAAAATGGGCACAATATCATCCCCCATCAGTCCACCAATTTTCGAAGTCAATATCAGTCTCACAAATCCTATATTGGTCAGCATTTACTTTACATTTATAGCATTTAGCAGACGCTCTTATCCAGACGCTCTTGTTTTCCTAATTTAAGAGACTGTCTCTCTGGAGCGACGTGTGGTTAGGGATCTTGGTGTGTGTTTGGCAGTCGGATAAAGCTGGAGTTGAACCTACAAACACTTGGTCTCTAGATGAGTATCTCACCACATGAACATCACCTCCGCTTTTAACCCTAACCATTTATATGTGTTCAAGTTTTTGATGCAAATTCTTACAAATTAGCTGGTGAGATAGTGAGACTTAATCACTGCTACTTGCAAATGTCTCTGCACACATGAAACTCTTGAACTCTGAAAATCATTAGCATGCAGAAAGCGTTCTTGATCTGTGCCACTCAGGACGCTTCAGCATGCATTGCTCTTGACGTGTTATTGCAATTAAGAAATCTTCATTACAGCGAATGGTATCTAAAGACCCGGAGGAATGCAATTAATTTGCCGGGATCGGCACTAGCTGATGCAAAACCTCGGCGGATATCCTCCGTCTGTCTGAGTTATCGTCAGGTCCGGGTCTCTCTCCAGTTTGGAACGACCCGCGGGACTCAACCCCTGCAGCCTCGCCTGTCTGTCTGTCTGTCCATCCGTCCGTCCTTCAATCACCCCAACGTTAAATAAAAATCTGCCAGAAAGAGGACGAGTACCAGGCTGCAGTGGGACGCATGCGCACATAAACAGTACATATGAAAATGAGATGTTCATTACATTTATTTTCAACTTTTAAATGTCTATGCATTTGCTTGTTCTAATGTAATACATACACTAATATATTTATAATTAAAACCAATACAATTAATTTACACATATTTGGCAATATTCCGGCAATGTAACAGCTGGGCATCAAATATTTTGTCTGTGTATTCACACTGATATATTTTTATCAATACTACATGTACTATACCATAATAAATGTAAATTTCTGTATGGGGATGTAATGCAAGACTGATGCCAAACCATCCTGGACGATAGTTTACACACATTGAGCTTTAATTAACAGCAGTGCTCTCAAAAGCCATTTGATACAGCTGGAGATTTGCTGAAGCGTCTCGTTTTGATAATTCTTCATTCTGGACAACGCATCAGACTACTACACTATGTTTTTTGTGAAAAATGATTTGGTCAATAAGTCACATTAACTTAATTCTTTCATTTACATCAACTTAACTTACATTAATGTAATTTCAATTAACTTTTATGAGTTAAGTGAGTGAAAGATTTTATATATATGTGTGTGTGTGCGTGTGTGCATACATATATATATATATATATATATATATATACTATATATATATATATATATATATATAATACATAACAATTTACTGAAAATTAACACATAAAAAAAGACTGAAAAATAATAATTTGGCTGTAAGGGACAAGCAAGGAAATTGTCTCAAAGTTAGAAAAGAAAATTATATAAGCATGTTAAAGGTAACAGCTATAAGACCATCTCCAAGCAACTTGATGTTCCTGTGACAACAGTTGCATATTATTAAGTTGGTCGCAGCACACTGTAGCCAACCTCCCTGGGCGTGGCACGCAAGAAGAAAAATCGACAAATTGAAAGAGCGGATAATCACAGAATGGTAACCAAAATATAGAGAACAACTTCCAAAAGAGATTAGGGTGAACTCCGGACAAAGTACGTAAATTGTCGATATTATTTCTTTGAGCCAAAGTGGACTTAATATGGAAAACCGGCAAATTTTCAATCATAAAAGCGAAGACTGCGATTTGCCATAATATAGTGACAGGCACCCACAGCTTCTGGCAGAATGTCCTTTGGACAGATGAGAAAACTGGGCTTTTTGGCAAGTTTCATCAGCTCCATGCTCCTGGTAAAAATGACATAAAAGAAAAAAGAACACTAACTATATGGAACATGGATGAGGTTCAGATTATGATCTGGGAGACTGCTTTATAAAGTCTGGCACAGGAGTCTTGAATCTCGTGCAGAGTACATTGAAATCTCGAGACTATCAAGCATTCGGGGAGCAAAATGTGCTGCCCAGCGTCAAGCTTGGTCTCAGTCGTGGGTCATGGGTCCTCAACAGGATAATGACAAGCACACAGCTAAAAAACACCCCCAAGAATAGCTAAGAGAACAAAACATTGGACTGTTCTGAAGTGGCCTTCTATGAGCCCTGATCTAAATCCTATCAAACATCTCTTTGGAAGGCTGGCATTAGTCTGGAGAAGGCACCCTTCAAACCTGAGACAGCTGGAGCGCTTCTCTGATAGGTGGGCCAAAAATACCTGTAGAGCAGGTCTAGAAGTCTCATTGAGGTTACAGGAATCTCTTGGTGATTGCCTCAATTTACCCAGCAAAATATTAAGTAAAAGTGCCATCATTTTTGTCCAGGCCAGTTTCATTAGTTTGTTTTTTAAAATGTTTCGCAGGCAGACTGATTCCAAAAGCAATGTCTGATTTTGTTGTTAATTTTCGATAATTCATGTATTATTCCTTTTGTCAGTTCAAGTTATTTGTTGACCCTGTAGGTTTCTTTCTGCAACAGAAGGGGTACCAACACTCTTGTCACGTCCTGTGTATGTGTATATAGATATATATATATATATATATATATATATATAATGTATGTGTGTGTATGTGTGTGTGGAAACTATATGTATTGAAATGTGCACAACTGAAATAGTAATATATTGTGCTTCTAAACCAGTACAGATACAGTATATCAGATATAACATTCACTCAAACTCCAAGTGAAACAACAAACTGTTTTTTTTACAGAGAGCAACACAAAGCTAAAAATAGACTCAAAATAATGAATGTAAACAATTAATATATCCAATTTGAAACTTTAAGGTAGCAATTGAACTTTGGAAGTTTTTAAGTGGAATTTTTACAGTGTGATTCACATATTCACATAGCCATAGATACAACAGTTTCAAATGTATCTGGCATTTTCAAATCTCCTTGTGAACTAGCTTAACACTTAAACTCATAAAAGTTTGTTTCGTTTGCATATTGTTTTAAACTGATGTAAATGAAAGATGCAAGTTAACATGGCTAACTGATCAAATCATGTATCTACGGTCTACCTGGCTTTAAATTCAGAGACACAGTTACACGGGCCACCAAGGCGTGTAGTGTGTCAACAAACTGCTCAGCAAATGCACTTGACCGTAGCTGGGAAATCCCTTGTAAGCCTAAAGTCAACAAACATCAGACATTTCGGCACGGCTCCAAGCAAATAATTCTTCTCCTTGCGTTCTGTTAAACAAATACGCTGTTAGAAGAAAGGTTGGCCCTCTGCAGAGGCATTTCAAATCTCCACAAACCTGTTTTTGTTGCATTTCTAAAATTTTCACTTTGTTCAGAAAGACCTGAAAGGAGGATTTCTGCCAGCATTAGAGTACTAATCTACAAAAACGAATCATGTTTTTATCTTCACTTAAAGACATCTTACTAATGTTAGGCCTTTCGTAAAAGCAGCTTGAGCAAAACCCTAATATTTAATCTTATCTCTCTGCAGCATGAACAGCATTTGACCCTTTGACCTTGTGCTTATGGATTTGAGACCACAGTCCAGATCACAGCTTCAAGAAGTTACTGCATTTTTTAAACGCAGTTTACCTTAGAAAATGCAGGGTAATGTTTAGAAAACATATGATATATGTAAACATAAAACATATTTTGCTGGTAGCTAGTAAGAACTAAATGAGAAATAACCATTATACTACATATTCTGACTATAATATTATGCACTGTATATAATATTTAGTATTATGAACATACAAAAAATATCTGAGTGGCTTGGGAGATATCCTAGAGGAATGCATCTGAATAGAAAATAAATAAAAAAGATGAAACATAACTTTAACAGTTTAACAGTGAATATATTTTTTTCTGTAAGTGTGAATATTCCTTTCTTGACTCAGCATTTAATCTTTTCTGACAACTTGACGTGGTACTTCACACACAACAACAATTCTTGAATGAAAAGATAACATTTTTTGGAGTGGATCCGATCTGCTACGGAGTGTATTAAACATCCTCACATCTTCACACAACAACACACGGAGAGATGTGCACAAGCACAAGTAATACTGCTGTCCATAAAATAAACATGCAGTGCAATGTAATACAGAGCTGAATAAAAGAGAGAGAGTAACAGCATTTCTTCGGACAGATTTAGTGTGAATTTTGCTTTGCGAGATAAATACCATGCATCTAAAAGCCCGGGGATTAATTAAGCACGCCATGTTCTAACTGCTGTTTTATTCAATTTGTAAAACGGCTCGTTCCTCGAGCAGCATTCAGCACGTCTGCAAGTCGCTTTGCATCTCTCCACGCACTTTCCCTCAGTTCTCTGGATTCTCGTTCAAGTTTTCATGATTGGCCAAGGCAGTACGAGCTGGCGTTTATCACTCATGCCAGCCGGGCAGAAACGGCGAGGTACTTTGTATTTTTTTCTAGATGCTGCATGAGACGATGTGCTGAGGTAAGCAGAAGGACGGGAAAAGCTTTTGAGCCCAGGACGGGGTGCGGAAAAAAGGGATGGAAAAAAGGGAACAGTCAATCTGTGTATCGTTCGTTCATTTGTTTCTCATATTAAAAGCACAAAATACAAACACAAAAAACTTTTTTTCCATATTCGCTCCCAAGACCAAAGCGAAAAAATGAATTAGGAGTTTGCGTTCAAACGAAAAGGTAAAACAAGGAAAACGCACACTCATATTCCATTTTGCTTTTCTTGTTGGGTGCTAGTGGCGTAAAAACAGGAAGTTACGTTACGTCATTCATTCATTATCCGAACCGCTTAATCCCAACTGGGGTCGCGGTGGGGACCGGAGCCTATTCCGGGAACTACAGGTGCAAGGCGGGGACCAACCCTGAGCAGGCGCCAGCACACCACAGGGCACACACACTCACACTCACATTCACATCTTATGCAGCCAATTTAGAGTCGCCAATCAACCTATAGTGCATGCTTTTGGACTGGGGGAGGAAACCGGAGCACCTGGAGAAAACCCACGCGAACACGGGGAGAGCATGCAAACTCCACACAGAAATGCCCATGGCCAACCCGGCGTTCAAACTCAGGACCGTCTTGCTGTGAGGTTGGCAGCGCTAACCACTGCACCATCGTGCAACCCGTTACAATCAACTAGAAGAAAAATGGAATATGAATGCACATTTTCTGTTTTCCACATTTTTTCATTTAATCACAAAATAGGAAATCAGAAAACGACTCATTATTTGTTCTTTTTATTTCGGTTTTTGGAAACAAACACGAAACAAATGCTTTTAAGTTGTGTTTTTATAGTAAAAAACAAACGAATGAATCATACGCAAGTTGTTTTAACAACAGTATCTTTTTTTAATGAAATAAAAAAACAAACAAACTGAAAATAGAGAAAAGTTTTTCATTACTGAGGTTAGAATTTTTTTTAAGGTTTTCATTTTTGGTTTTAATTTAACATTTGAATGAACAAATGAATCATTCAGATTACGACGATGCAAATCTAAACACAGGTTTGTTCACAGACACCAGGATGCGGCTCCAGAACATCATTTACACTGTCGCTTTTCAACACTGTTAATAAATAAGCATTAACATTTTTTACGTCTTGGTCTTTCAGGCTGGAGAACGCGAGTCGACTTGTGACATCGAGACCGGATAATTAGCGTATCGCTCTAATAGGTCAGTAGGGACCGGAGCGCCATTAGCCGCTAGTTTTTTTTTCCCCCCCTAACCGTATTCGGTCACTTGACGAGTTTGGTGAGAGGAGAACTTATTGACTGCGGTCTCCATGGAAACTGGAAGGTCTGGTGGAAGCAGGTTGTGCTTCAAAGGGCCGATGGAGAGGAGACGAGGGCGGAGGAGCTTCGAGATGTATTACAGAGGAAATGGCGGGAGCAAACAAATTAACCCAGTCCCTCTTTGATCGCTCTTTAATCGTACGTTTAACGCCAAACAAGGTCTCAAACCGTTCCCGTCTCGGGACTCAAACAAAACTCAGAACGTCAACCTGAATCTGCACCGCGAGACCTTCATCTTGTGGTGTAATGTGTGACTTGGAATGTGAATCTCGATGGGATTTGAAAACATTACAATTTCCAAGTCGAACCTCATTTTGCTTTTTAATATTGCAATGTCAATATTTTCCCATATCGTTCAGACCTGGTTACAACCACGCAAACCACTGTTCCACCCAACAAAATACATGGAAATAAATAAAGATAAAGAAAAAAAACAGATATGACAAAAAAATAACAATCCTAACTAGTAAATATATATTTTAAAAATTAAAAAATAACTCTATGATTTGAATATAATGTATATTCGGGAAAAAATCATTGAATGACCAGAGTTAGTCTTGCAGAAGACAACATCTACACAGAAAATAAAAAGCTGAACAATAACTTAACGTGAACTTCTACAGCTAACATAATTTTGTCATACAAGTGAACGATAAACCTTTAAATTTGAGTAAATTTGATCAAACAGACATTTCCAATAATTAAGTCGCACACAGCAAGACCTGGCTATGACTTTTAATTTGTCCTGCGATGTGATTGTCGTGTATGTCTACACCGCAATGACGATACTGGAATGATGCATTGTGCAGCTCTATGTTAACACTGTGTTGTTGGCTGGAAGACTGGGGAGGTTTGAGTCCCAAAACTAGAGCTGTAATAATAAATACTGAGTAATATTTCCTCCAAATGTGAACTACAAGGCCACAGTCACTACATTCACTCACTCATTCATTCGTTCCTTCATTCATTATCTGAACTGCTTAATCCCAACTGGGGTCGCGGCGGGGACCGGAGCCTATCCCAGGAACTTACGAGCGCAAGGTGGGGACCAACCCTGGGCAGGCGTCAACACACCGCAGGGCACACACACTCTCACTCACACCTTACAGCGCCAATTTAGAGTCACCAATTAACCTACAGTGCATGCTCCAGAGCACCCAGAGGAATCCCACACGAACACGGGGAGAGTACGCAAACTCCACACAGAAAGACCCTATGGCCGACCCGGAGCTCGAACCCAGGACCTTGTCGGTGAGAGGCGGCAACGCTAACCGCTGCGCCACCCTGCCGCCCACAGTGACTACATGATGTCTGTACTCCATGTCTTACAGACTGAACTCTCCAGTAGAAATCTCACACACCGTAACACTTTACTGGAACAGCCCTCTTTAGTCTGCTTTTCTCTACAGTATGTCAGTCTTTAATAATTCAGCAGGCTGCTTTACCGGGGGGCCGTGTGGAGGTGGCCGGGGGGTCCGATCCGCTCAGTTGCTCCAAGCCAAGCATGAAGACTCCATCACATTACGTGTGTGTGTGTGTGAGAGAGAGAGAGAGAGAGAGAGAGTGTGTGTATGTGCAGGTGTAACAGGTTTACGTGCTATTAAAGGGTCCAAAAATATCCCCACCTTTGTTAGAGCAAGTTCAAATAAAGAACTTGCTCTAAACACAGCTTTATAGGATCATATGTTTACTGTTATGTGTTAATTTCTTCAAAATGTTTTTGAAGAATTAACACAAAATGTGTGTGTTTCTCTGACTTTCTACGGGCACAGTGTGGGCACACACTCACACAATCACACCCACATAGAGTCACAAATTAACCTATATTGCATGCTTTTGGACTGTGGGAAGAAACCAGACCCCCACCGACCCCCGCACCCCCCGGGGGAAACACAGGGAGAGCATGCAAACTCCACACATTAAGACCCTACGGCCGACCCAGGGTTCGAACCCAGGACCTTCTCGCTGTGAGCCGGCCCGTATGTAAAATTGCACATTTTAATTTTCGACTTCTAGTTCAGACCTCATTTATTTATGTATTTTCTATATGGCTTCTCTGTACTCTGTAGAAACTGGAGTCCCATCATCTCGTCTCTCGGTATACTTGTATATACTTGACATTAAAGTTTACTTTGACAGAACAGGAATTGTATTTGCTAAGACATCTTTTGTATTAAATCAAATTTAAGGAAATGAAAAGGACAGAAAAGTTTTATTTTCATCACTGAGGTTATGGTTTAGTCTTCAGTCATCATTATGTCTACGGAGTGTCCCTAAAAGTATAGAGAAGCGAGTGTGTGTAGGTGTGTGTATTTTTGTGCGCATGACTAGAGACAAGTAAGTAAGGTGAAGGTGTGTTTCACTCCACCAGAGCGAAAACAGGGAGCGCAGAGTCCTTCCCTCTCTCTCTCTCTGTCTCTCTGTTTTAAGGGACTGATCAGCTCATTGCTTTACCCTTCAGTGTGTATAGGTGTGTGTGTGTGTCAGATTGGAATACCAAACATCGGCACGCCGCGTTGAGTAAGCAGGGAGTTCTCCAGTCCTCCTGTGGATTATCTCCACTCAACACGCCGCACTACATTTGTTTTAGTGGAGCTGCAAATTAAAACCTTTCACTCAGTATGCAGCAAGGACAACCTTTCCACCCTTTCAGACGCACTTCTCTCAAAGCCTTTAGAATTTTCATAAAGAAAAGACAACACGGCTCCAACGTTCACCGTGTTCTAAAATGGGCAGCTTTTTACCAAACAGAACAGCACAAGTTTGTGGCTCTGCTTCTTCTGTGGGAAAATTAGAGGCCAAACATTTGAGAACAATCAACAGTAGGGTCATTTTTAGACTGAGCTGGACGGCAATAACTCGGCTACAACTATATGTGGATAAACAGGTAGATGGAAATGGAGTTGGAGACGCGATCCGACGACCCCCATCGTAACAAGAAAAATCTTGTCGAAAATGTTGAGACACGGGCGTCTGGGAGACATGCTGTCACTTGGCTTTGGAACCCCAAAAACACAGAAATAAAATCAACATCAATGGCTGGCGGGAGTTAAGGCGTCTCACAAGGCGTACATCCCGACACAGCCCCAACTGCACACTCTGCTACGTTTGCCTGCCGTGCAAAATTTTTTACAGCAATAAAAAAAAATTGTCGTATTGCTATCATCATCGTAAGATTGAAAAATCGTAACTTAGGGACCATCTGTAAATCTGGAAAAATTGATGTGTAGTATGCAGAAATATTATAAGCTGCTGTTTTAACTTGCAATATGAGTGCAGTAGTGCTTTATAAAGACCTGATATTTTGTTGTAAAAAGTATTTTTACAGTTTATTTTTCTTCAAAACTGTAGACAAGCCAAAAGATTTAGTTTATGTTATTGAAGTTAAGTAAGGACTGTGTTGAAGGTGGCATGTTAGGGTTGGTATTAGCAGTGACAAGAGTAATGAAATGATTATGTCAAATAAGTAGTAACACATAAATAAATAATATATACAGTATGTTCCTCTCTAAGATGTTAGTGTGTGTTTCAGATCTAACAGTGTTTTTGGTGACAAATTTCAGGCTCTAGACAAAAAATGATGTCCCGATTTGGTTCTTGCTAAGAAATCATTTTTAAGAAAACTGAACAATGTCAAATTTTTTATTTTCATTACTAAAGTTAGGGTTAATTAATTGTTAATTAATTAATTGTTCTTTGTTCCTTTTTTTCCTACTGCACTGTTTAAACTGGAGCCACGTCGTCTCGTCTCTCTATATATCTGTACAGTATATAGCAGAGATGACAATAAAGTTTACTTTGATTTGACTTGGTTAGATGCAGGCAGAGAGTTGTTTAGCTACAGTCAGTGTGTCTATAGAAGGTCCCTAAATGCATAGTGAAGTAGATTTCACACCAACAAAGTGGGGACCTGTGTTATTGTGGGGACACAAAATAAAGTCCCCACAAAGTACCCATCATGCATCATATCCTTAAAAATGTGTGTGTTTTTATTTGTATACCCCAATAGGGGACGCTGAACTGACTGCACACTGATAAATTGGGGACGTGTGTCATTATGGGGACATAAAACCCACAATTTCTCCCTTTAAAACCTCAGTCCCCATAATGCTCATAGTCTTGAAAAATGTGTGTGTGGGACAGTGTGTGTTGTTTACTGACCTTTGTCACACGTGGCTCCTCCATAGCTGGGCAAACACAGACACACGAAGGAGTTGATCTCGTCTATGCAGGTGCCTCCATTCTGACAGGGATTTGACTGGCAGTCATCAATGTCTGAGAACAAAAAAAGAGAGAGAACACAAGACTCAGTTAAAAGCGCAGGTTGGAGAAATCAGGACCTAAAATCCAAAACCTGAAGACAGATTACAGACGGCTTTTAAAAAAATGGAATGATGCCTAAGTTCGACCAATGAATAAGTGTGATTCCTAATTAGTCCCTACAGGATTTTGTGGGACTTTTTTGAGATTGTTGTGGTTTAAAATGCCTGATTTTGCGTCAGCTTTTCTAAATAATTGCAATGAGAGTTGTGGTGTTTCAGGCATTTTGTTCCAATAAAGTTGCCGGCGCAAGTCAAAGTTGTGAAAAAAAAGAAAAAGATTTTATCCCCCTTTATAATGATTCTTTAACATTGAATTAAAATGAAGGGAACAAAAGCATTATTTTTATTAACCATTAATCATTTAGTTATTTTCGAGGGTAAATGTGAGACGTTTTTATCACACACGGTTCCTGCGTCTTCTAAACGTAACAAGGAAGTGAGTTTGCTGATGTATGACTCAACGTTTGGCAGAAAAATTGCGGAAAAGTTGTGGTAGTTGGTCAAAATTCCACGGTAGTAATGAATTTGTGGGGATTGGCTGAATTTGCATTAATAGTTGCGATCGCAACATTGCGAAATCCTGGAGGGTCTCCCTAAGGCTAAGTCTCTCCTAAAATGTAAATTTTAGCCAGGAAAGAAGGCTTTACTGCTAATATTTATTTATTTTCCTCATTTTGAGGCAAAAACATGCATGTTCACTGTATTTTTAACTAAGCCCAGCTCGTGGAGTTGAGACTCTCTCATCATTACTGTGATAAAAAGAGCGAAGACGTAAATCAGTTTGGAATAGGAATGAGCCCAGACCACCTGAAGACATGGATCATCCGCCAACAGCAAACAACAAACACGCTGCAACAACGGATATGAAAATGCTTTTCCACACACCTCTTTCACACTCACATTAACAATCTGAGTCACATCCATGATTGCCCAGAACACTTTACGTTAAGTGTTACATTAATCAGCCTTAATGCTTTGTTCTGGCTGCAATTACCCTTAGAAACAAACATTTAACAGTGGCATTTTGAATCTTGTTCATCTGACTATGCAGCAGGTGAGTGCTGCTTGATAATTTGATATATTTATGTATTTATGGGGTATGAAGATACTGTACATATATATATATAGATATACTGTATATAAATTGGTAGTTGACTAATGTATTGAGGCGTAAACGTGAGGAGACATTGTTTAATTTGCTTCTATATTGACTAAACGTAAAAAGACTAAACATTTCATTCATTCATAAACTGAGTAAATTCTTCCAAATTGCTGTTCTTCAAAAGCATTAAAGTGTATGATTTAAGTGTATGATATGATTGAAAATCATCAGTGTTCTACATGGAGTGTGTTGGAGTAAGGATGCTGTCGCTTTGTGCAGGTGGTTGATGGGAGTAAATTGTTTATTTTAAGGCTAATGTAAAGGTTGGGGCATTCGCCTTGTGACGGAAGGTTGCCGGTTTAAGTCCCGGACCAGTAAAGGGAACTACTGAGGTACTCATACAGCAAGGTACCGTCCCCAAACACTGCTCCCCGGGTGCTGCCCATATCAACTGACCACTGCTCCTTCAAAGATGGGTTAAATGCAGAGGTCACATCTGGTTGTGGTGCACTGTGTGCTGTGCTATGCTGTGTTCACAATGACAAATATTCATATGTACTGTATATAGATATGGAAGATGCATGGGGTGTATGTGTGTTGACTTGATTCATTGTATATCTTAGGCTGTCTACCACAAATCTTTGTATCTACTATTGTGTGACTATTTTAAGGAGGTGTAATTAACCAGACTAATTAAAGCCCATTGACGAGGTTTACTTGAGGAGTGGTGGAGAAATTGATCGATGATGATTCATGCCAGTCAGCTGCAACGCATAATGGACATGAGAAATGTGACTCTGCATGGTAAAACCAGTCGCTTGTCGCAAATTTTCAAAACTGAGTTATGTTCAAAACGATATCTATATCGAATGAATCGGACAACACATGACTGAGATATCAACATTCAAAGGAGTCGGGTTTCTCCTGTCACGCTTCCTGTCACGCCTAAGTGAGAAATGCAGAAATCTGGTTTTCAAGTTGACTATCGACGCAGAAGAATCACAGACGCTGGTGCGGTCAAGGTTACGCTTTATATTTACGTAGCTCTACGCTGCATTCACAGCCACACGGATAGCTTCCGCGTAGGTTAACTGAACTCGGGAGACCTAAGATGGATTCTGGAGAAACATTCACGCTTAATAATCTAGTGATTTACCGCAAATATTGAAGTGAGAGCGGTCGAACAGAAACTTTTTAACATTCTGCTGGAATTGAATTCCTCACCTCAAGAAAAGTCACAGCCGATGAAAAGCCAGTTCTATTCACAACAGTACAGTATAGACCTTCCACTGTTTCAAAACACTAAAAACAAAAAATCCCAAATTTTTACCCCACGCAACATAACGGTCAAGCTCGAACTCCGGCGGCGGTTAAGCGACGTTGTCGCGGAGGGTCAAGCAAATGTCAGAGATAAATGTTTGAGGTCAATGATCCTTGTGGTCTGCTCATTATGCACAAAAACACAAACACACACAAATGACACAAACATACATTATTACAAATAGGGCAAACACACAGTCCTATAAGTGAGACTTTACTGTACACACTGTAATGCTAAAGCAGAGTGAGTATATACACACACGCCACAAAACACACACATGCACACACACACAGACAGACAGACATTTGTTCTTCACACCAACACAACACATTCAGACATTTGCACGACACAGACATCACACACACACACACACACACACACAAATGCATAGACAAGTAGGACAGACACCATCTTTCCAGTGTGAGCACATCCAAAATATACAAAAAAAAAACAAAAACATACTGTGGCGCTAAGTCAGTGCACACACACAAACACACACACACATACACACACGCTCATACAAGTAAAAACACAGACAGACATCGACATTCACTCTCACAAAGGTCTGCTGCCCAGCACTCTGCTGATCTAAGGCCTGAGGGAAAAATCAATTGGAGCGCAGCTGGTGCAGGAGAGACACTCGGCCCTCAGCCTGACTAAAGGCATCTCCCGGCTGAGGGGAGAAAGCGGGCGTAGAGGCTAGATGGATCACTCTCGCTCCCGCCAGAAAGTACTAATCTCCCAGCTGGTCTATAATGAGCTTTTACAGTAAAGAGAAACATCAGATGAAAGGTACTGTGAATCTAACAGCCAAGACGACAAGGAGAGATCTCGGAATCAAAAGGCCAGTTGATTTTCTCCATCAGAGGTTTAGCTTGTCTAGACAGTGAATCCACGTATTACCAAAAAAGGGATACACAAACCTTCACATCGCCCTGCTGCACAGCCAGAGGCATTAACATGGAGACTATTCATGTTCCCCCCACAGGACTCGTAGTGGGTCCCTTAGAACTGTTTTGATCTGACAAAGGACTCATGGTATCCAGATATCTCGCATGTAGTTCTCAACATCATGAGCATTCTTTAAAATGAAACCTTAATTATTACTAAACCATAAAGTACCATTCCCAGTACTAGAAACATCCTCAGACTGATCCTGGACCTCCAGTTTTTGACCGTCAAACTCAAAGGATTCCACCTATTCTGTTATAACAGTAGAGTACCTCAAGGGTATGTTTTCAGGCCTTCTCTAATTCTCCACATTAAGTGTGGCAAAATACAGGAACAAAACGATTAGTTGAACTCTTACACCATTTTTTCTAATAAAGAACTCGCATTTAGTTCTTAGCATCATACACATTCATTAACTTTTCAAAAACTATAAAGACTTACAATACTATCCAAATCCTGAGATTGATCCTAGATTTCTAATAAATCAGTCTGGGACTGTCACACTCAAGACATTCCACCAATTCCACCAACAGTGGAGTACCTCAAGGGTATGTATTTGGACCCCTTCTGGTTTGCCAAATTAACACACTAAAGTGTGGCGAAAGACAAAATCTATCTATCTATCTATCTATCTATCTATCTATCTATCTATCTATCTATCTATCTATCTATCTATCTATCTATCTATCTATAGAAGAAAATGAACTGATCATGTCTCTCTCTCTGTATCTCTGAATCTCCCACAGTTTCTCTCTCTCTCTCTTCCTATCTCTGTCTATCTGTGCCCTTGTTTCAACCTTTCTCTGTCTCTCTCACTCGTTTTTATCTATAGTTCTGTTTCTGTTTACGTCGTCTCGTCTCTCTTTGTATCTGTACAGTATATAGCAGAGATGACAATAAAGTTCTTTGACTTTGACTTTATGTATCTCTCCCTATGAGTGTGTTTGTATCTGCCCCTCTGTCTTATTCTCTCTCTCTGTTATCCGCTTCTCCTGCTTTTACTCGATCTTTCTCTCTGTCTCTGTGTCTATCTCTCCATCTATCTCTGTTTCTTCCTTTCTCTGTATTTCTCTAGCTTTTTATATCTAGGCGTGTCTGTCTGTCTGTCTGTCTGTCTTTCTTTCTTTCTTTCTTTCTTTCTTTCTGTCTGTCTGTCTTTCTTTCTTTCTTTCTTTCTTTCTTTCTTTCTTTCTTTCTTTCTATCTATTTAGCTGGCTAGCTATCTATCACTCTATAGAAGAAAATGAACTGACCATGGACTCTTTTTATCCATTACAAGTCGGCCACTAAAACAGTGATAGGCACAGTCCTTCTCTTTGACTTGAGTGCTAAGTCACAACAACAGAAGCTGTTAAGAGACCTCACTGCAAAAACAGATGCAATTCCTACCAAGCTGGGCGAGGGTTTAGCTATAGAAAGCATCAGTACTTCCTTCGCAAAAGCATTAAGCAGACTTGGTCATTAAACCACACCCCAAAGGGCATCAGTCTGACATTGACATTCCATGCAATACGACTCTCCTCGCTCGCCTCGTGCAGGTCTTTGGGCCCCGCTGGGGGTGTTTCATTTGCGACTGGCCAGATTTATGCTTTCAATTTCACTGCCTGCCAAGGCATTTGTAAACGAGGGGCCAAATAAAATGTAAACAGCCCCCCCATCTCTAATAAATGAGACCTCAAATGCAATCAACAATTTCACGGCCATGGATCTATGTGGGCTCTCCGCCGGGCCTGCAGTCCACTCGGTGGAATCTAATAAAGAACTAAAATTAGAGGAGGGAGAGAAAAACGAGGGATCAATATCATGAGCAAGGACTTTTCTCCGAAAGAGCACGGAAAGTTCCCACGGATGATATTCTATCACGCGGCGCTGCCGGGTTCAAACGTTAATGATTAAAAATGTAAACGCTCCTGACAGCGGCAGACAGCGCTCACTTGCTATGCGCTGGCCGTCTGGAGCGTCGGCGCCTTGGCCTTTCCACGTCTGTCAGCGCTCTTGCGATGACGCCGAGAACCATCAAAGAGCCTTTCTTCAGTTTCTCATTGCAACAGAGACAACCGCGTCTACCTCAGGACCTGTGTACAGCTCTGACTCTGTGTGCTGACTCAAGAAAGAGAGGCTCCAGGATGCTAATACGCGTTCAAAGGGAGAGTGAGACAACAATAACAATTTAACAGGCTTTTATTTGAACATTTATAGCCCGTTTTAGAGCTTTTATTACCAATCTTAAAACTTACATACATATTTAGTGCTGACTGCTGAGTTTCTTACTGCCAGACTGGAGACTCCAGAGGAATGTGATGCATTGCTACTGTCACAAAAAGCTCCAATTGTGCAATACTGTTATAAAAGATAAAATTATACAGTTAAGCAAAGCAAAACCTGTAATATATGCTTTTATGAACACCTATACTGTCAACACATCTCCACAGAAGTGTGGTACAACACTGGAGAGTCAGCACATCAAGATAAGAATTTTGGGGTGGTGGGGGGCTTGTGTATAGGGCCCTGAAGTTGGAGCTACACCTCTGACAATCCTCTTAGAGATTAAATATATGGAATTCTCAGCAGTGTTTTAAGCAACTGAAGATGTTTTTCGGACGAGAGGTAAAAAGTCTTGAAGGACCTGAAAGAAGTCCAGTTGTCCTCGTTTTTAAACACTGAGGGCTAGATTTCTACGTATGTAAGTGATTATTTGTCATTGTGAACACAGCACACACTGCACCACAAAGACATGTGACCTCTGCATTTAACCCATCCGTGAAGGAGCAGTGGGCAGCTAACAAGCGCCCGGGGAGCAGTGCTTGGGGACGGTACCTTGCTCATTAGTACCTCAGTGGCAACTTTACCGGCCCTGGATTCGAACCTGCGACCTTCTGATCACGGGGCAAACACCCTACCGTTACGCCACCAATATGCACACACATATATACAACTACGGCAACTACGGCTGCCCAATCTGCGTGCAATGTGCAGTAATGTAGAACAATTGATGCGCTGCATCGAGATATGAATCGAATTGAATTGTTGACCTAATAATCGTGATCGAAACGAATCGTGAGACCAGTGAAGGTTCAAATCTCTACTTTTGAGGTTCACACCTCAAGGCTTCTCCCTGTTCACTATAGAGCCAGTTTTTCTGGACACCGTGGCTGAATGCTCAAGGATTAGAATCTTGGAATAATGTGTAAAGCTGCTTTGTGAAGAAGTCTGTTGTGAAAAGCGCAATAGAAATAAGTCTGATAAATGTTGCAAAAATAAATATATAAATTCTTTAACAGCCCCAGCCTCCAGTACGCAAATGAGACTCTCCACGGCAAAACCAGTCGCTTGACGCAACAGAGGTTTCCGAGAAAAACGACCGTTTATGTTGCGTGGGGCAAAATTTTTTGTTTTTAGTGTTTTGAAACAGTGGAAGGTCTATACTGTACTGTTGTGAATAAATTTCACTGAAAAACTTATCCGTTCCATCCTAAAAACGTGACTTTCTTGAGGTGAGGAATTCAATTCCAGCAGAATGTTCAAAGTTTCTGTTTTGACCGCTCTACTCCAATATTTACGGTAAATCCACTGGTTGACTAACGTGAAGATATTTCTCCAGAATCCATCTTCGTCTCCCGAGTTCAGTTAACCTAACGCAGGTAGGCTATCCGTGTGGCTGTGAATGCAGCATAGGCTACTGTAAATACAAACGTAGCCGCGACCGCACCAAGCGTCTGTGAGTGCTACGTCGATAGTCAACTTCAAAGACAGATTTCTCCGTTTCTCACTTGGCGTGACAGGAGAAACCCGACTCCTTTGAATGTTGATATCTCAGTCATATGTCGTCCGATTCATTCCATATAGGTATCGTTTTGAACATAACAACTCAATTTTGAAAATTTGCGACAAGCGACTGGTTTTGCCATGCAGAGTCACAAATGTGTATTGAGAAATGTCCATCACCTATAACAATATTACAACCGGGCTTTAGTGGACAGAAACTGACCAGTTCTGAACAAGGCTGAGGATGGCTGACAGATGGAATGCACAGTGATAAATTAGTTATAATTTGTATCTATAAACATTAAAAGTACCCCGGAGTTAAAGTGTGGGCCATAAAGAGATAAATGAAAAAACTTGCTGAGGGATAATTAAAGCAACAATCTGCAACAGGGATGAAGAGAAATGTCTATTAAAAAGCCCAGAAATCAACACATAAAAGACCATGCAGGAATCCTCAAATCACTCCAGCAATGCCTCTAAGCACAGACTCTAGGGTTCTGTTGTGGCTGGTCATGACGGTATTCTGAAAACGGCCGAAAATTCAGTGAGTTCTGCCACATTAATACATTACTGTTCAGCGTTTGAAAGAAAATTGATGTCTTTTGGGGCGACGCGCCTGTCCCATCAACGCTGATTGTCTTTGCCGTAATTGCTTCGGCAGACCGGGAATAGAATTTTTTTTTCAACAGAAACTGTTTTATGGATTGTAGCTGCGAGTTCGACTGTCAGGGGAGGAAAGCGGAGTGAGAGACGACAAGCGCTAAACCACGGTTCAAGTACATAATAGAAGGAATTCTGGCCACGTTTTACCAGCTTCGTCATGCTGTATTGACACGCCGCTGTAGCACGCGAATATGCAGTTTCACACAACGCTGACTCCGGGTGTTGCGCCTCGTTCTTAACAAATCCTGTGAGACGAAGTTACAGACTTTGCAAACTAGACATTGGCAAAAAAAATGGCCATCCAAAAAAACAGGGCGGAAAATGAATAGTAAACATATGATGAGGGTTTGCTGGGATTCTCCCACAAACCCTTATCTCTCAACCTCCGTCGGATGAACGCTGGCCAAAAATCCGCAGTCATGACACTGAGCTCCCAAAGACTCTTGTCAGGAAACTAAATACCAGCGCTTCTCAGATCACGCGTTTTGAACAATTAAACAGAGCCAATGAAGTAGCCAGTGTAGGGCTCTACAATCTCTGTATCATTCCTTCACTCGTTTATTTGATTCTTTGAAACCCAAAAAACATGCTTTTTTAAAAATGATTAATTTGCTTTCTGATTTTAAAGTTTAAAAACTTGAAATAGAGGAAGACTGTCCCGTTCAGGCTTAAAATCTTTATAATAGACGACGCAGATGCAGGCTCCATGTTACTCTAATGCTCATTAGCAACGTAAAGCAAACAGTACACGGAGCACAGGCTTGTCACCTGCACTAAAACAGCCAAATGAAACCATAACGTGGCCCTCGGCGAAAAGGCGAAAGTCTTCTGGGAAGCGCAGCGTTACAGCAACACTGGCAAGTGATGGCAAGAGCCCGGCCAGCTGTGCAGACTCGCACTCTAGAACTGAACACACGCATACACACATGTTGAAAGTGAGGCTGACCGAATGCCGAACTCCGAGTCGAGCAGGCTAAAGTAACGCTAATCCCAGGCGTGAGGGTTCAAGCAAATCACCAATGAGCGAATCAGATCAGAGGGTGACACGCAGCTAAACCACTAAACCAGACTCAGGTGATAGCAATACTGTCCAAAATACCAACCCCGCCTGTGGGTAAAGTGGAAAGCAAACACAGGTCGAAGCGGCACAAACGTGACAAAAAAAAACACAATCCGTATTAGTTCTTAAACCAAGAAAGCAAAATGTAAAAAACATGATTTTGATTTTCATTAAGCGCAAGTAGAAGTCATAAAAACATATCTTTTGATCTGTTTGTACTGCTCATAAGAATGGTTAGCTTTGTTTTGTTCCTCGGCAGTAAGAGGGTCAGCCACCTTCATCATTTTTAATGCTTTCTTTAACGGTCACTTCCAGGTCAAGCCGCTTGTGTTTGATAAAAATAAAAGATCAAAACAGAATATGAGGGTATTCTGAACTTTGCATTTGAACGCAGAATGGGAAAATATTCAACAACCCTTTATTCGAGAGACGATGACCACGCTAATAAACCTGTGACACCTGTGACATCACACGCCTGGCACACGCCCACACCGCCGCTCTGGCTCAAGTGCCGTTTCAGCACCAGGGACAACGATCGCTTGTCGTCACCAAGGCCAGCTCCTGTTTACAAACATCGCCGACCGCGTGGAACCGGAGCCCCGCCCCTAACAACGCACGGCTGGAGCGACATCACCGTCTCATTACGGCTCATTACGGGGAGAATAAAAGTAGACGCCGAAGAGCCACACGCGGTCGTGACACGCACTAAGGACGCCTGCACCCTCACCTCTAACCATTTGTATGGTTTTTCCCCCCGATCTCTCTCTCTTTCTACTTTACCTCACCAGACTCACCCACGGAGCGGCCCTGATGACATCGACACCTGCACTACCTCACGACGAACTCCACGAGCACAACGATGGACTTCGAACCTAACTTTCCCCCTCACGGACTTACCCATCGCTGTGATTTACAACAAAAAGGAGCCCCTCCGGCTCGCGTTAAACGTGTTCCGCTGTGTTTTGCACATTTATTCCACGGGTAGCGGCGACACAACATATATATCTGTCTGTCAAAAGTTAAAAAACGAGTGGCCAGTTGTTCTATTTCTCATTTTAGTGTCAAACCAAAAACATTTATAAATGAATGAATGATAAACAGATCCTTGACTGGGAGATGAGCGGAACCCTAAAACCCCTAAAACCGTCAGGGTTGCGACGCATGAAGCCTGGCATTACGATCACAGATCTGCACAGAGAGGGGGCCGGATGGGGTGACTGACAGAAAGAAAGAAACGAATGATTGAGGAGAACCAAAATCCACACACCGTCGCCGTCACTTTGACATTTCTCAGTTTTAAAGGAGCTGGAAAGACGGCCGAGGGATCCGAGTGCGGCTGAAAATTGATACCGCTTAACGTCCCGGGCCACATGGGCGCCTTTGATCGATAGAAGTCATCGAGTTATTGACAACTGTGAGGTTTAAATGGAAGCCCTAGAGGCAGAAGGCTATGCACACAGAGAGCCTTTCTTCACTTTGAACTATATGAACTTTATAAAAACTTTAGCAGATCTGCGGAGCCGGGAGGATCCGGGGGCCGTGCATTTGGGGGAATTCTCATGGCTTTAACTGTGGAAAATGCCACCGCAGATTAAATTGTCCCCACGCTTGTCCTCGGAATCGATACGTCTGAAACATGCGGTAGTAAAAGTGTGTTTAAAGGGAATTGTTGCGTCTGTACAGATCTGAAGGGAGTCTGCAACAGAGCAACAGAACAGCAGTATTTCTTTCTCCTCCTCCCCAGACCTTCATGTCACACATTTGGAAAGATTTAAAGTTAGAAAGATCAAACGCACTGCAAAACTAATCAGGTGATGTAATCACTGTATAAATATCCCTTTGTTTCTTTGTAATTTTGAGATAAAAGTGTGTCTCCTAGTTACAGAGACTCTAGAGCGACAAGTCAGAATAAATACAGTTTTGTGTGAGCATGAGGTATTTTCATGTGTGCACAACATGTTTTTGTATGCTGACCAGAAGTTTTTGAATACTCAGAAAACCATGCTCACAAGAAAAACAAAAACAATTATATATGAGCATGCAAAAACATATGATGAGCATGTGAAAATATCGGACGAGCAAACAAAAACATAGCACGAGCACAAGAAAACGTCATGAAGAGAACATCTCATGCAAAATCACCTTGTGCTCACAGGAAAACATCTTGTGAAAACATCTCATGAACATGCAAAAACATCCTGTGCACATGAGAAAACAGCTCACAAGCATATGAAAACATCTGGAAAACATCTTATGTGCATGTGAAAACATCTGGAAAACACAAACAACAAAGCTCACATGAGAACATCCTGTGCCAACACAAACGTGAAACAATTAGGAGTGGGCATTGGCAAGGACCTCACGATGCGCTACGTATCACGATACGTGGGTCACGATACGATTACATCACGGTGCATTGCGATACTACACATATTGCGATATTCCACAGTTCACTGAAAATGTAAAAACAGAGCTGAAACGCAAGTTGCTGTGTACGATCGGGGTGGTCTTAATGAATCACATTACATTAATAGTTCAGCCAGAACAACATAACTCAGAAGTGAATTTTAACTTTATCGTCTTTGCATTTTATCACACTGAGTTAGTGGACACCAAAAACGTTAAGATAAAGTGATAAGAATGAAACTAAGAAATAAAAGTGCCCAGTCAGTTATCTGAGGCTGCTTGTGGTGTGCATGATTGTCCCCCTCAGAAATATCGATTTTTGGAGCTAGAAATCAAATCGTGAAAGGAAATATCGTTATATATATATATTGATGTATCGATTTTTTTGCACAGCCCTAGAAAAACCACCATGAAAGTCATCGTTATATTTTATTTGTCACTTGTCACTTTAGAGGCTCTGTAATTACTAACCATGTCCATCTTGTCTTTGCCAAGCCATTTGAATTTGTTTAATGAGCAGACATTTCTCATTTGCCTTTGTTTTTTGAGCTCTGCATCTACGTCTCCGCCTCGCATCCTTTCTGCAACGTTGATCCCACTTAAGACTAGGTTCCAGGACGAGGCGTCTCCGCCGTGATGCCGAGCTGCCGAGAGGAACTGGTCTGCGTATGTGTGTGTGTGTGTCCGTGAGTGAGTGAGTGTGTGTGTGTGTGTATGTGTGTGTGATTCGGACAGGAGCAAGCTGCTACTGCAACAAGTCAGGCAGCGAGGCGGGGGCTAATGAGCAGCCGTGTCACAACACCTCAAACTGCTGCTCTTCACGTCCGACAGCTGCTCTCTTCTCTCTGTGGTGAGGTCAAACTCACTCGCTCGCTCTCATCGCTGTCTCCAGGCAGCATCGCAAACGGGAAAGTATGTTTCGGGAGGGATGGGCGTAGTACGGACGGAAAAAAAGGAGAATGAGGAAACGAGACAGGCGGAGAGATGGATGAAGAGAGCTGGAGAGAGAGGGGAGGGAGGAAAGTGAGGCACAGTCACGGTTCACTTACAGCCTTTCAGCCTTTTTTGGTCTGAAACCATTGCTGTTAAAAGCTACTTTCAAATGATGTCTTTTCAAGCTGCGTCTGATTAAAAGTCGCTGAGAAGTGCTGCAGAAAACAAATCAATTTTACGAATGCGAAAAGTCTTGCAGCTGCCAACAGCGCCACATGATGCAACGGACATGTAACAATAATGCTGAAAGTAACACTAAAATCTATATTTTGTAAATGACGTAACATCAAACCACTGTAACGTTTCAATAATGTTTTGGAGGTAGTGTCTCCATTTTCAACTCGCATAAGTCAAACTTAAATGTGTACGTTCGGTCCGTTCTCAGACTCCATCTCACATGTGCCAAGAGTGCACTGTGATGTCTGTGAGTGCACAGAAGCCTACCAGATGCCACCTCTGCCAATTTACCATCAATAAGTTACCGGAAAAGCTACAACGTTTCACAAGTTGCTACTGATATAAAAAAGCAAACATGCAGCAACGCATCTGGAAAAGCGTGTTTCGGGAAGGAGGGAGGGAGTTGTACGGACAGATGTTGGTGAGTGTGGGGAAAAAAATGAGAATGAGGGAAAGAGACGGGGAGAAAGATGGATGGACGGAGCAGAAGAGACAGAGAGAGAGAGAGAGAGAGAGAGAGAGAGAGAGAGAGAGAAAGTGAGGGAGAATGGCACAGTCACGGTTCGACATGAGGGATTTGAAAATGATTTATGGAACAAAACTGAAAACAAACAGAATGCAAAACAAATCCGGAAGCCATTTTTTCCGAGATGATGGATGCTTCACCAGCGCGGCGGCAACAACAGGCAAACTGGGAGAACGCGAGACTTTTTAAATAATACATTTCAAAAACCTATTCTCCATTTCACATAATACAACGGGAATCGTCTTCATTCATCAACGCTGCCGATCCCCTTTGAGGTCACGGGACTCTGCAGGATGGGGGAGATGGAAGCTGGTAGAAGTGTTGATGTCATTAACAAAATGTTGGATGAAAAATGTTCTAAAAGGAGCCGTCATGTCTGAGAAAAAGATGACAACTTAATTTCTGTTAATGCTGGTTAATTTTGTTAACTAACAGTAAAATGTTAATCTATGAGACGTTCACGAGTTAAAAAGAGACCTTTAATGAGAAAGTTTGTACTTTTCTTAACAAAACTAAAATGTTACCTTGGAGACTGCATTTAGGTAGTCTGTCAATTCAGTGCAAATACAAGTAACTTGGTGAAAAAGACCTATTCATGAAGCCTCTTTATTTAGAAGTCGGATGAACGCAACCCAAAATTTACTGTATTAATGGAAGATGGAGAGATAATCTGTGACTTTAAATGAAAAAATGTACCCTTCTGACAAACTGTTGCCACAAATTTGGAGCAAAGTCATGTTTTCACATGAAAATTTGGTTTGTGGCAAACTTGTGGTGGACTTCTAGCAAACTTTGTGGAAAACTTATGCACCTGGCAAATCTGTCATCAAAAGTTCACTACAAGTTTGCTGTTACTGGCAAATTGTTTTAATGGAAATTTGTCCTTGTTGCCAGAACACTGCTGCAAGTCTGTAACTAAAGTAGTGGCTCACAACGGCAAACTTGTGGCAAACCTGCCACAAATTAACCACAAATTTGCTGCAAACCTGCCACAAAGATTTTGCTTTTGTAAGGGAAGTGAGAAGAACACAAGCAACCTCACACTCCTGAAGCTGCACTGGCCTGCTGTTTATGCCATGCTAAGTTAGCTAACTGCAAAATGAGTTTGCTAGTCAGTGTTATTGGGCAGTCAGCTGTGTCAGACACAGTTTAGATTAGCGAGGCAAATGTTAGCTAGCTTAATATGCTCAGTTAGCTACTGTCATTTCACTAGCGCTTTATTGTCATGATTCACAGCCTTTTAACCTTTTGTCTGAATCAAGTATTGGAGAAGTTACTTTTAAATAGTAGCTTTTCAAGCTACAATCTACTTACGATTAAAAGTAGCTAAGCTACAGCGGAGCTCTGTTTTAATACGGCAGTTAGCTAAAATTAGTGAGGCACTGGGAAAGCCAGAGCATTTTAAAAGTAGTTCCGCTACCAGAGGTGGACCAAGTAGCTAACTTCATTACTTAAGTGAAAGTACAGATACCACTAGTCAAATGTTACTCCAATACAAGTGAAAGTCGTACAGTCAAATTTTTACTTAAGTTAAAGTACTGAAGTACTTGTTTGAAAAAATACTTAAGTATTAAAAGTACATCATCTTTCACCACATTGTTGCATTATTGCCACAACACTTATAATACAAACAATGCCTAATGCCTCTGACTAGCTTGTACAATCTGTAGAATAAGGAACTGGTGGAATGTTAGAGAATGAAACACAACCCCAACTTAACCAGGAGGTCAGTGCAATAACTGTAAATGCAGCTCAGAACATCAAAGTAACATTCCAACCTGCTTAAAACCCAGCTCTACACCTCTAGCTTCATGACTTTCCAACAGCAACAATGTTTTAATCAAGACAGAAAACGGCAGAACTGTCCGAACTTGGTTTTATATTTCCAGTCTACAGGTGTGACGTAACCCTACTGATTACTGATAGACTGTCACCTGCCAAACAACCAATCACCTTTTAGAAAAGGGGGATTAACATCCACTTTATCCACAGATTTGAAAGTAACAGTAACGAGAACCTTGATAGAAATGTAGTGAAGTAAAAAGTATGGTATTTGTCTTTCAAATGTAAGGAAGTGAAAGTCGTAAGTTTCCAAGAAAAATACCACTCAAGTAAAGTACAGATACTCAAAATCTCTACTTAAGTACAGTACTCAAGTAAATGTACTTAGTTACTGTCCACCTCTGTCTACTACGGATAAGCTACTTCAAGAAGCAGTTACGTTAGTGGCGTCACGAATTTTAGTTTGCTATTTGCTAATCCTGAAATCACATTACAAGAAGTTGTACAAAAAACAATTACTAAAATGTGACTCATTTTCACTGACTAAAACTAAGAGTGACAGAAATTACTATAATGAGATTAAAACTAATACACATCTTCATGATACGAGTAGAAAAGATGCTAAAAAAATGCCACCTTCCACAGGTCTTTACAAAAAAAACGCAGTCAACATGTGGTGAGATTAGAAAGACCATTTCTGCAGCTGGATATTGAGTGAGGGCTGCAAAGTCCCGCCAGCCCCCTTCTCACCTCGGCCATAAAGAGAGCTAATCAGCACCTGGGTTCATCTGGGGTGCCATTAAAGTGAGTTATCAGACAGCGGCAGGACGCTGCAGAGTGTGTGATGTGGAGTAGATCCCCCGAGGAGGCTGGAGGGGACGCTACACTTCCATCTCTTCCCTCGCTTCAATCTCTTCCCTCGCTTCAATCTCTCTCAGGTATTATTAATGACGTGCTTACCAAAAGGAAAGTCAAACCATTTCTTATTTCCACATGTCGAAGTCAATTAAGACAGATCCAAAAACGGATTAGAAACGCCAAGGCCGAGTAAAACAGGACGAATAAAAAAACTGTAAGTGATGAATAAGGAATCTTGAATCTCGTCAAGGACCTAAGGGTCAAATGGTCACCGGTTCAAGTCCCGGATCGGTAAAGGTACCACTGAGGTACTTATGAGCAAGGTACCGTCCCCAAGAACTGCTCTCCAGGTGCTGCCAAAAAGCTGCTCACTTCTCCTTCACAGATGGGTCAAATGTAGAGGTCATATTTCGTTGTAGTGCACTGTGTGCTGTACTGTGGTGTGTTCACAATGACAAATAATCACTCACTTAAATTTGAATTATGCACCATCTGTCGACTAATTGCTCCAGCAGCACGCTGACTCTCAGAGCAAAAAAAATCCCAGACTTTGCAAATTTTCCACGTTTTGCTCTCCGACGAGATAACGGCGTTTCCCCGCCACCTTACTTCTTCAGGACTCGTCTCCAGAGCCATGCAGCTGCCTGGCAGGCCGATAAGAAGCTGGCAAAAAAAGCAGGCACAGGCTTCATAGGAAATCAATTTGCCCACCAATATACAGTATGTGCCACAGCTTCATGTTTAATTTCGGGCCCTCAGTGTGAAGTCGGAGATGACGACACAGTGCAATCGCATGTAGTCATCAAAGTTACCGAGGATCTGCTCTCATCTTCCTGACTTCCATTGCCGAGGAAATGCCGTAAAAGTGTGTTGTTGTCATGAAGCCGGGATGTAAAAATTTCCTCCAAAGATTTTCGGAGAGCTGAGTCCAAAAAACAGCTTGTTAATCTTTGTTTCCTCTGCCAGATCTGTTTTCTTATAATGCACAGCTGTTTGGTCATGCTGTCGTTAAGCTGCTGTTGGGAGTTTAGAGGTGTAAGACAAGGGCACTGCAGGCAAAAATTACACCCGGAAAGAAATCTGTTGTCCTAGAACATGTGACTGTGGTCTTCAAAAAATAATCTGCAATAAATGTCAGAAATTTCACTTAAAGGTCCCAAATTATTTAAAAAATCAGTTTTTTCTGTTCTTTGGACATCCATTTGGGTCTGTACTGCTGCTACACACACTGTAAGTTTGATTTAAAAAATGGTGTTAGTATTAATTTACAAACGTCAGAAATCGTGACAGGAGAAACCCGACTCCTTTGAATGTTGATATCTCAGTCATATGTCGTCCCATTCATTCGATATAGGTATCGTTTTGAAGCTTGATTTATGCCCTTTCATGAGAACATAATAACTCAATTTGCAATAAGCGACTGGTTTTGCCGTGGAGGGTCACAAATGTGATCACTGCTGGGCAATTCATCGGAAACGAATCGAAACCAAAATTCAGAAACTGTAATCCAGGAAATCTTTGCTCCTGCTGATGACATGACTCTGCCCCATCCAATCTGCAAATACATCTGTGTTTCCTTTAATTATATGAAAATGATAAAGATATGCACTCTTTCATTAGAAAAAAATATCCTAACAAAGTTACATCACAAGTTACTTTCTCTTAAACTTGACAAACCAACTTTCATCATCTCGTAAGCAGTAGTATTTTTCTCATGACCTTCTTTGTCATGAAACAAAAAACTAAATATTTTCCTTATGTTCTTGACTCTTGTTCTCGCTGCATAGCTCATATATAAAGTACATTGGGAATCAAGTTAATCGTCTTCACTGTGACCTCATAACTCGTAATAAAATGATGTCTATCACTGCTGGACAATTACTTATTCAGTCATTATCTGAACCACTTAATCCCAACTGGGGTCGCGGTGGGGACCGGAGCCTATCCCGGGAACTTACAGGCGCAAGGCGGGGACCAACCCTGGGCAGGCGTCAACACACCGCAGGACACACACACTCACACAATCAAACTCTCACTCACACCTTACGGGGCCAATTTAGAGTCGGAAATTAACCTACAGGGCATGCTTTTGGATTGTGGGAGGAAACCGGAGCACCCGGAGGAAACCCACACGAACACAGGGCGAGCACACAACCTCCACACAGAAAGACCCCTACGGCCCACCCGGGGCTCGAACGCAAGACCTTATCACAATGAGATTTTCATATTAATGATGCACAACAACTTTAACAGGGAACAATAAAATTCCACAACAATTATCTGTTGTTGTAATACTACATTATAGACATGTTAACACCACTGATTCATCACAGTGTTTTGCATTTTGCAAGGTATATATAAAAAAAGATCCCAGAAAAACATCCCAGAATTTATCTGACAATAAAGGACATGTTCTGTGCCGCAGTTTTCACATTTTAAAGAAAAGGCCAGAGGACTGAAGGAAGCGACGTGTTTCCCACCTTCAGTCAAAAGGTCTTACTCGGTGTGTCTCAAGTGAGTCACTTAAACTGTGCAGGTCAGCTGCAGATCTGAGAGTGATGATACCGAGAGCATCCTAAAAAATACGCTCCCAGCAGACACTCGGGACAGTCACCATGCTGAAATCAGGCCGAGGTTCCGGCTGTGCTTCAGTGTTATTGTAGCAGCTCGGCTCGGACACTGGTTTTGATTTTGGGACAGAAATAATGCTGAGCAGTGTGTTTTATTTAATGGACAAAGACTCAGTGTCCGCTAATATCACAAAGCCGGTTAGGGCATGATTTAAATTTGATTCAATTTCAGAGTCAGTGATTGATAATATGACGATTTACCACAATCACTTCCATTCATAAAATCACAAAAGGCAACTCAAATATTACTTGACATTGTTATTCCTGAGCTACAGCCCACAGTACCCTGTATTATTGTGCTTAATAAAAGTTGTGACAAACCCAGCTGTCGTCTCTGCACTTTTTAGGGCGAGGGAAATGTGTATAACAATATGTGTAATGTCTGATTGATGTTTCCATTTTGGATTGAAGCTATGGGCTTGATACGTTTTTCACAAAAAGCAACTAAAAAATCATGACGTCTTTGTTTCTGAGCTCAACCAAACCTTTAAATGAAGAACGGAGTCTTCTCGTTTAATAAAATTTCAGCATCGAGCATCATCACTATATGTATTGTGTCTGTTGGTGATCGTTGATGTAGATCAATGTATCATTACAGCCCTATTATAAATCAAGTTTGTGCTCAGGATTTCAAAATTGATTTTAATTTGTATGTAGTGCGAAGTGACCGTTTGGAGATCATCACTGCCATATACACTATCTGGAATCTCATTTCACACACTCACTGTCTTTCTTAAATTTTTTAATAAAGATTCACGTTGCTATATGAACAACATATTAGTAGGCGAACACACCAGTCACATTGAATTTTGTCTGTGTTCACCGACAGCATTTGCAAATGACCCTACATTTATTTGCACGTTGTTGGTGATTACTGCGAAGTTCCCGGGGAAATGGTCATCCATAGAAACAGCAATCTAACAATGTGCACAGGCCTAAGGTCTAACTATGCTACTATGTTTGTGTGCACTTTTTGCACAAATGATGCACATGTAGTCTTTGTGCTGATAATGTTGTTATGCTGTTAACCACTCAAATATTCATTTTTTAAGGCCAATACGTGTTTTGGTATTTGAGATAAAAATGTAAAAAGACTTTTATACTGAAGAATTTTCTAAATTCTAAGGTTAGGATTCAAGTTATTCTTTCACTCTTGAATATAGAATACAGTTTGGAACATTGTCATATATTGACCATCACACCTTAAAAGTGTAGCTACAAAGTCCAGTGAAATGACACAAGGCATGAAGTGGAAAAAACCACTGATCGCTGATAAGTTTTTGGATTTTGCAGAGTGTATACAGTATTAACAAAGATTTAACCTAACATTTGTGAACAAATTATGCAAAAATAACCCATTCCTTTTGTCCTTTATCTACTGTTTTTAAAACATAGATGCCATTAAATCTGCAATTAGCCACATCAATGTATCGGTCAGTCTGTAGTACCAAATTACGATCTACCGCGCTGTTACATTCTTCCATATCAAGGTTGTGGCAATGGTTAACAGCTTTATCATCAAAGATCTATTTTTAGCTCTCATCTCGTCTTAGTTCTGGAAAAAGTAACAGACATTTTTGCCATGCTTTTTTGTTAACAAAATGATCACTGATCAGCATAGTTTTTAAAAACACAGATCATCTCACTTCAACCAATTTCATTGCCAAATTGCCTGCGTTACTAAGGGTTGACCTGCTACGCTGTTATATAATCCAAATTCAATGTTGGGGCAAACATCGCAGCAGCACAAAAATGCCTGCTCTTTCTGTGATTTTAGTGTTTTCGACAAATCCTAAGTGTGCAAATCTACTCTGCAAGGAAGGGCCAGGACTGATTTACCGATCACGGCTCCAAAGATGATGGAATGACCGCGCAAGAAATGAATTAACGAGCTGTGGACTGCCAATCGAATCCCTTAAAGAGCCGAAGCGCATAAGGGGATTGGACGAGGCGTAGGGCTATAAATCACCTCCTAACACTGAGGTGTGCCAGGCTGAGAACGAGAGAGATTCATCCTTCATTTATCTGCAAGTGGTTGGTGTTTACTGCACATTTACTGGGGAAACATAGCAAGTAGAGAACAACCAATTCCGAATTTTTAAGACCAATACTGATTGATTATATATCTACACCCAAAGAAATGAATTAACAAGCTGTGGACTGCCAATAGAATGCCTTGAAGGGGATCGGACGAGGCTCATGGCTATCAATCACCTCCTAATACCATAACACTGAGGATAAGAGTGAAAGAACGATGGAGAGAGTCTCCTCTAACACATTCCCAGCAGCGGTGAAAAGCCTCCAGAGTTCTGGAAAGCCAGGGGTTACAGGGTGAAGTTATTAATAGTTCTGCCTTCATGAATCTTTCAGACTCAATTAGGAGGAACTGATGTCAGCGCCGCGGAGTCGGGGAGCACATTTACGGGGGATTGATTTCCAGCTCTCCGTCCTGAACTGGTGTTGTTCTGTCACTGAAACCTCATTGTGATTTGACATGACATTACTATTTTGGAGCACAAATATTAGGTATTACTGGGTGAAATGTGACTCTGCACGGCAAAACCAGTCGCTTGTCGCAAATTTTCAAAATTGAGTTATGTTTTCATGGAAGGGCATAAATCAACCTTCAAAACGATACCTATATCGAATGAATGGGACGACATATGACTGAGATATCAACATTCAAAGGAGTCGGGTTTCTCCTGTCACGCCAAGTGAGAAACGGAAAAATCTGCCTTTGAAGTTGACTATCGACGTAGCACTCACAGATGCTTGGTGCGGTCGTGGCTACGTTTGTATTTACGGTAGCCTACGCTGCATTCACAGCCACACGGATAGCCTACCTGCGTTAGGTTAACTGAACTCGGGAGACGAAGATGGATTCCGGAGAAATATCTTCACGCTAGTCAACGAGTGGATTTACCGTAAATATTGAAGTAGAGCGGTCAAAACAGAAACGTTTAACATTCTGCTGGAATTGAATTCCTCACCTCAAGAAAGTCATGTTTTTAGGATGAAAAGTTTTTCAGCCAAATTTATTGACAACAGTACAGTATAGACCTTCCACTGTTTCAAAACACTAAAAACAAAAACTCCCAAATTTTACCCCACGCAACATAAACGCTCGTTTTTCTTGGAAACCTCCGCTGCGACAAGCGACTGGTTTTGCCATGGAGGGTCACAAATAGCATGTATGTAGTCAGCTACTGTACTTCCGCTGAGGTTTGCAATGTAGCTACTCACTACTGGGACAGTTGGTAGCGTAACGGCTGGGCGTTTGTCCTGTGATCAGAAGGTCGCCGGGTTTGAATCCCAGGACCTGTAATGTTAGCACTGAGGTACTCGTGAACCACCATCCCCAAGCACTGCCCTTGTTGGCTGTCCACTGCTCCTTCATGGATGGGTCAAATGCAAAGGTCACATTTGGTTGTGGTGCACTGTGTGCTGTGCTGTGTTCACAATGACAAATAATCACTCACTAATTATTATATTAAAACAGTAGCTTGGCTGTAGATTAGCTGTTTTTAATCATAAGTAGCTTGTAGCTTGAAAAGCTGGCTTCCCCAACACCTCATGGCACACAGACCCAATGATTATAAGCTACAGCCAAGTTTCAGTTTTAATGTAGTAGTCAGCTACACTACAAGCTGGAGAGAAAAAGTAGCTCCATCCAAGCTGTTTCATTCAGTAATACTTAATGTTTGTGTTGACACTCTTAAATAGGAGTGTTGAAATTATTCACATAATCGCTGCATCGCGATACAGACCTGGACGATTCTGCATCGATGCTATGGCAGACCATAATCGATCATAACAGAGGTTTTCAACCGGCGGTCCGCTGCCCCCTAGTGGTCCGCGGCGGCATTGCAGGTGGTCCGACATGCAATCCACTTTCACAACTGAAATACCTTTTAAAAAATGATTAATTTTTTCATTTTTAAAAACATTTCCAGATGATGGAAATCAAACTGCTTAGTCCAAGTGGTAGTGCCTGGGACAGAAGCAGTTGAAAACCCATGAATTATATCATGACATTGTTTGGTGATTTCTCTAGCTGCGGAATAAAAATTCAAGTTAAAAAGGACATCTCGGCAGTAACTATGGCTACCCAATCTGCGTGCAATGTGCAGTATTGTAGAAAAATTAATGGCATGCGTCGTGATGCATCAAATCGAATCGCTGACCCAATAATCGTAATCGAATTGAATCGTGAGACCAGAGAATGTTCACACCTCTACTCTTAAAGCAAATCAATTAGGGAGCATTAAATGTGATGTTAAAATTAATATGAAAATTGATATTTTTTTTGAAAATGTAACATCCAGGAGGTGGAAAGTGATTTGATTTTCAGAATCAAGTTACATTCATACGTGTTCTGTCTGTTTCACCTTATAGAGGCACACATTTAGATAAATACGACTACAAATCCTTGCTTAAATCTTCACTAAGGTGGACAAAATCCTCCAACTCCATCTCACAGCTCCCAAGAGTGCACTGTGACGCAACAAGCGTATGAGATGCCACTTCTGCCATTCAACAATCAGAAATGCTGCTAGTTAAAAATATCCGTCTTTGTAATGAGAGAAAGAGAGTATGTAATGACGCAGTGTTTTGTCATGCTACGTCAACATTTCTACAATGAAAAAGCTAGTTACTGGAAAAGCGGTTTAAACGTAGCTTTTCCTACGTGAGTAAGTAGTTACAGTAAGTGAGTAGCGTTGCAGATGGTAGCGCTGCCCGTGGGTTTGTCTGTGTTCTGATTCGGCGAGTTTAGTTCGCCAGAGCAGGAGAGAGAGACGGATTGAGAGGTTAGAGGTGGAGAAAGCCAGCGGAATGATTTTTTTTTTTTTTAGCCAGAGCGAAATAAAAAGCTGCAGAGCCACAGGGTTGCTTTCAGTCCATTGCTGCAGTGCATAGCAATTTCCATACAACCTCAGTGCCAAATAACAACAAGCCAGCGGGGAGACGGGTTGAGAGAGCAACAATGAGAACTGGAATGGAGTTGTGGAGCGGAGAGAGGAAGCGAGGCAAAAGAGAGAGAGAGAGAGAGAGAGAGAGGGAGGGAAATTTGCTGCCATGCAGCTTGGGAAAGGGGCACCGGAGATGAGAAACGGTTCTTTTTCGGTATTTGTTTGTTTCCTAGCGAGAGATGGAGGTTTCTCCATCTCAGTATCAGAGCCAAAGGTGATGGGAGTGCGAGACTCCGCTGACTGCACACTGAAATATCTGTGCGAGTGAAAAACTCTATAAAACGCAGTGCTGTGTTAGTGCATGAGAAGCATAAAAGAGAAGAGGAGCGTAAGGAGAGGTAGGGAAGTCGGTGAAGATATTTTTTCCCCTGCTTTCATCATCTCAAAATCATGAGAAAAATAACCTGTGACCCCAGCTTAACAAAAGATGTTTTCTCAAGATCATAATTTATTTTTCTCAGAATTTCAAGAGAGCAGTTGTTATGCTAAGATTTTGGACTGTTACAAGTGGAAATCGCAGTTGGTAGTGTAACGGTTAGGGAGTTTGCCCCGCGGTTCAAGTTGCCGGTTCAAGTCCCGGATCGGTAAAGGGACCACTGAGGTACTCATGAGCACTTTAATTTTAAAAATTTATTACTTTTAAAAAATAAATAAAAAAAAACAACAAATAATGTTGACACATAATCATGCAATCTAGATGAAAATCAATAAATTACATCATAATGCTGATGTGTTAAGTCATGATCAGTATCCTTTATCGACTCCGGCAAAATCCACGTGTTTCGGAAATCCGTAGAGGACATGCATCAACCGTTTTTTTCCTTTTCGCTTTCTCTAGATCACGACTTATTTTTCTTGTGAGTTCGACATAACCAAGGCCACTTTCTCGAGATCACACCTAATTTTTTTACGTGCGCAAGCCATTACGCTGGCATCTTTCAAACATCATCCGGTAACCATGGAGACGTCCTGGACTCTCCAGTTGGTTGGTAATGAAACTGGCTACTCGTTCAGGCTCACTATAGTCTCTCCAACGCTATAGCTGCACATTTCTGAGTCTGCTTCTCAAATGACGAACACTAGTATGGTAATTGCGTAGCACTAGTATGGTAATTGCGTAGCACTAGTATGGTAATTGCGTAGCACTAGTATGGTAAATATGGTAATTTTCTCTTGGGACGGTCCATGATCCAAGTCAAATCTGATGCGTTCGTCCATGACGATAATATCAAACCTGTCCCAGAGACCTCAGGAAAGTGACTTGGGTTTTGTCGAGATCACGTGAAAACAAGAAAAAAAAAAGTTACCGCAGGTACTGTACGGACGTCCGTAATAAGTGGTGCTGATTAGTCCAAGTTTTAAGGTAATTAGCACCAACTGGTTCAGCTTGACTAGAACATAATGAAAGTGTTGTAATATCCTGCAAATCAATTTCGAACCAAATATCGTTCGGCGGTCGACGTGTTCACATGGTGTCGTCTTCTGACATTGTGAATAAAGCAATCACACTCACATTCAAATAGGAAAAATTCCTCCGATTCGGCCCGACGCCTCCCTCCCTCACCGACAACCATCACAAGCAATTCAACGCCAGAACAATCTAACACCTGCTTTTCTGAGGCGACAAATAAGACATGCAATCAGTCCTGCTAAACCAGTCAGTATTTTATTTCCACAATCTCCTCCTGCTGTTTTGCGCAGTGAAACTGATGCTCCTTTAAATGCATGTGCGTTAAGTTTTTACGGCACGGACAGCAACCTAAACCGAACTGATAAATCAGGGTGTGCTAAAGGTTTAGTGCACCTTTAAATTCTGAGCTGCTTTTACGCTGCTGTTTTTAGCCCCAAAAAGATTTGTGCTGGTCTTAAATGTTGGTAGATCTGCTCGAGCATGTGAACGAGAAGCACAAATTCAGGAGGTACAGACCTGATTAAAGTGCTGACAAGACATGTGGCCTGTTGGTTACTGGTGGTTTTTAAATCCACGAAAATGGGCCTCCGATTAAAGGGATGAAACAGATAGACATAGAATCAATGGGCCTCATTCACCAAACCGCTCTTAATTGTTCTTAAGCGTTCACCATCGCGTTCATACTTGAGATTTGCTCTTAGTTAAGAACTGAATCTATAAACGGTGAAGAGCACTCACATTTTACTGCAAAACATTGGCTTACTGTGTTTTCTTTAGTATAATATCATGCTATTTAAATGCCTTGAGACTCTTAAGAACAAATTTAAGAACAATTATTGGTGAATGAGGCCTGTCTCCAAGTAAAAATCAACAAAAAACATAAAAAATAAAGCAGCAACAATAAATTAGAGGCCTTTTCGCAAGAGAATGCAAAAGCGACCATTTTTTTGCAGCAAGAGGATTAGGGTTAGAGATAATGACGGAATCACATAACGAATTCCCGTTTATGATGCAAACTGAACCGTTCATAATGCACTCGGCAACATTTAGTCATTGAACACAAGGGGGCTTCTCAAAAATAACAAACAAATAAAGGAAAAAGGGACATAACTCGCAAACAGGTGCACGTAGCCAAAAAACGTGAATGAGAGCAACACGCCGCTATAGCACTGACGTTTTACAGTTGGAAGGCCGTTTCTAGTGCAAAAACTGTTGGAGGATGCAATCATAATAATGTTAGTGACCACATGATCGTGAAGAAAAAATCTGGTTTTAACTGGTCATTAAACTAGACATTTAAGACCAATTTTACTCATAGACAGCTTCCATTTAGTTTTTGTAAATGTAGTATATAGAGAGACGAGACGATGTGGCTCCAGTTTTTACAGTGTATAAAGGACACAGTAAGCGTATATATGAACATACTACAATATATATAATATATAAATGTAAACTCTAAACTAGAGGTACTGTATAAAGGGAAATCTGCAGTTTAGTTACGAGGTGTGTAATGATAGGTGCAAATATTGCAGCAGCAGTCAAGTGGAGAAAAAACACAAATACAGTGATGGGATTGTCTTTTTGCATTTGCGATATATATACTGTATATCATCAGATTGTATATAACATTTAACATATGACTTGTAATTTGCTGTTTACACTTTTATGTGCTTGTTTTTAAACGGCATGTGATTTTTATAGAACTATATTTTTTGAATTAGTGATGAAAAAGAAGCATGTTGAAACCAGGTCAGGTGAAGTATTTCCATTGCGTGGGATGTTGGCATTTTTGTGTTTGTCTGCAGCAAACTGGAGAAGAACAATAGCGACCGACACCACACTCGTGATTTTCTTCTGTGGCGTTTATGAAAACTAGAAAATACGCCGGTTGTTTTAATTTGGGATTTTTGTATTAACAGAGGAATTACGCACATTTCTGTCTTTCGTCTGTGTCGGTTCTGAAGTGATTGTGTTAAATCAGCACTTGATATTGTCTCATAACAATGTTTATCTCTTGAACTGAATCAATTTTAAAACGTATTGTAACAGACTTTGTGATATCAACCAAAACTGAGCCACTGTCTGCTGAGTCGATATAATCGTATCGTGATTTAATCAGCGACAGTCATCAACGAGCACTAGCTCAAAATCTATGGTAGTTTTTTTTTTCAGCTAAAAGAAAAGACGGAGAAACAGATGAAGACAATGCCAGAGAGCATGTACACGCTGTGCAAGTCCTTTTCCCATTTTATCTTCAGAATGGAGAAGAAATTGTCGCCTTTGGCACTCGCAGTTTAACCAAACGAACGGAAGCGTCTAATAACCTGCTCGTTTTTGTCCCCGACCCAGACCAGACCCGAGAGAAATGAGTGTGCATAAGCGTCTGTCGTTCTCCCCGAAGGCAGCTTTGTAAAACTGATGGACAGCAGCAGTATTCCTCCTGCTATACTTGTTTCTTCCTCAGAACGGGAACACGGCGACCTCGAGGTAACTTCTTTCTACGTCCTCTTGAAAACAAAACTGATTTGTTGACCCTCACTCAATAAACAGCCGCTGCAGGTTAATGTCGTTTTCTCTGTCTAGTCTGAAAAGCTGACTGGAAGATGGATACTGTCAGTTTTAACGCTCCATTTATTTAACTCGAAAACAAGTCTTGGGGGAAGTTACTCATAAACAAAACTGTACCTTTTCAAGCTACAAGCTAATAACGACGCTACAGCCACACTCCTGCTTTAAGGTCAAATTAATCTGAGAAACATTTGAAACTCTATATATTTATTACAATGTAATATCAAATCACTATAAGGTTTCTGTGACATTTTGGAGTGTTTTGAACTTCATTTTTTTGTTTCTTTTTCAGCCTTTTGAGGATATAAATTTTGATAAATATGACCACAGATTCTTGATTTCATCTTCATGGACCCCATCCTCTGACTCCATCTCACAGCTGCCAAGAATGCACCACGATGCAAGGAATTTTTCTGTGTTGTTCTCCTTGTCCTTACAGCGATGTGGTTTATGCAGTTACATATGTTTGCAGAAATGTTTGATCATCAAGAGCGTTTGATGCAACGTCAGTTTTACAATATGACGTTAGTAATTTAGCAACGGTGAAGACGCGCTGCAAGACGACCGCGAAGGAGAGCTCTCATCGGAGTTTCACGGCTCATTTCTAGCACTGGCTGTACACGTCTGTGTGTGTTGTGTAGTTTCATTCAATCATTTCCTGTAATGCGCGACAACGACGGGTGCAACTGGGTCGGATCGAGATCGGGCTGCTTTCACACCTTAAAAGAACCGTACCAGAGTTGGTTTGGAACCGAAGCGAGACCACCTCTTCAGCTGGGTCTCGGTACGGTATGAACTTGGGTTTTAAGCAAACTAAACAAGGCAGGTGTGAAGACCCCCTTAGTGAAACCTAAACCTTTTAGTGAAAAGTCGCGCAAAAGTAGTGTTTCAAATATTTGCAGCAGGCAACACAGCAACACAATACTGAAAAAATATCAAATTGCTGTAGAAATATAGAATACGTCTGACAGCTGTTATACTATTATACTGTAAATTTACAGTGACTTTTTCACAGTGCATTAGAAACACCTGTTTAACGCCACCTTAGTGTGTCTGTGTGGGGGCAAAAATATTAATGTTTTAAAAGTAATTCTGCTACTGAGAATCATCGCTAATTGCAATTTTTCCAATCCTAAGGTGAGACCGGCTTCCGGCTGCTTTTTATTCGATTGTTTTGCTATAAGGCAGCCAAGCCGCAGACACGGTGAGCGTCTGGCGATGGAAAAAAAAAAAAAATCCAGTTCCCGGTGGACGCTCGCTGCTTACCTCATAAATGTTTCAGCGCTTAATGCCCAGCGGTAAGGCAGTCTATACATTATGCAGGGATCCTAAACGCCTCTTCCCAAATAATTGCTGAGTACAACTCGAGTCCCGGGGACAGCCTCCGAGGATACGGTACGCACCGCTAAGGTGCAGCGCTAAGACATGGCGCATTTTTAAAATATGGGCCTCGCTAGACCTCTGTGCCAATTTGCCTGGGTGCACGAGAGAGAGAGAGAGAGAGAGAGAGGGAGAGGGGGAGAGAGAGAGACAGCAGTGAATAGACTGGCAATAATAATCTGAGATGTGCTTTTTATTTGAGGCGTGCAATCAGTCTTGATCAAAGTCAGTGCTCTAGTTCCATAATCTCATCCTGCTGTTTTGCACGGGGAAAGTGGCATTGCTTTAAACACATTCCAGCACAAAAATGCAGAGGGAAGGAGAAAAATACAAAGAATGTATTTGAGCTGCTGGTATGAATATTCTGGTTAACTTGTCTTACAAGAACGAACTCACAGCAACAGAAGAACGGAGAAAACACCAAATGTGATTTACAGTATTTTATGTCCAGCTGATTATCTCAGTGTTGTTTACTTTAACGTAAACGTGTATGTAAAAATTGACACCTGAACTCATTGTCCAGTATAAATTGTGACCCTCCACGGCAAAACCAGTCGCTTGTTGCAACGGAGGTTTCCGAGAAAACGACCGTTTATGTTGCGTGGGGTAAAATTTGGGATTTTTTGGTTTTAGTGTTTTGAAACAGTGGAAGGTCTATACTGTACTGTTGTGAATAAATTTGGCTGAAAAACTTACCCTTTCCATCCTAAAAACGTGACTTTCTTGAGGTGAGGAATTCAATTCCAGCAGAATGTTAAAAGTTTCGGTTTTGACCGCTCTACTCCAATATTTACGGTAAATCCACTCGTTGACTAGCGTGAAGATATTTCTCCGGAATCCATCTATTTCAGTCCCTTTCAGATCAGGCTGTTCCTCATTAGTATTCCTAAATGCAAATGAGCTGCTGCTGCCCACACACGTCCCACTCCGGAACTGGGGTGTAGTGTAGACAGCACGGCGAGAGTTTACCTCACGTGAAAATAATCAACACGTCTGCTGCTAACAGACCATCCATACAGCCAAACATGTTGAACACAACACTCCGCCGGTAGACTCCTTCACTGTGGTTCATACGCTAGCGCTTGCAAGAAAACATGGCGGATCAGGAAGCGCTAGCAGTTCTACCTGGTGGGCGGAGCTTCTCAGATAAGAGGGTGGAGTTATTCAAATGTCCTCTACTAACGGCATGTTTAAGCACACAGTTTCTGAGTTGAATAACGTTACTCATGGATCACAGATTGTAGCCCACGTGCAGGGTTCATCGAACCGGCTGAATTGTTTGAGAAACTAAAACGGCGACTTGTGATGGCTAACATCAGCATCGTGTTACGCTCAGACAGTGTGGTAACAGTGCAAACATTAGCACGCTAAATATGGCAATACCAAGCGTAACATTAGACACTAGTGGCCAAATATGATGATCTGACAACCTATGTGGCAACCTCGAGTCTGGGGGAGAGGGGAGGGGAAACAGCGTGCTACAGTATTTTGAATTTGACAGTAGTACCAGTTTGGCCACAATCTTACATAAAGCTGCTTTAAATGTGTGTATTTTATGGCGTACTTTTGAATGATACGTGCAGCACAATATAAATAATATAAAAAATGATGAAAAGATATTTTAAGGTCTACTTGTGCTAAATGATGGGGCCTCTGGGCACTTGCCCGATCAAGTCTATAGATAATTCGGCCTTGGCTATGACTCATGGAACCATTGGCGAGGACGCATCCGATGTTTTTGATATTGGGCAGAGCGAGAACATCTTTTCCGTCTGTTCTTGAGTTTTGGAACTGTACTTGGGCATTGAGTGATGATGTAAAACAGGTGTGCGAAAACACAACAACACACAAGAATACGTACTTTGAAACAGAAAAGGAGAGAGAAAGGAACGTAGTGAAATTAACCTAACTGCCTCTTCCTTTATCATAACTCATTGCTTTCTCCTCCTTAAAACCATAGACTAGACAAAGCAAGCGTGAAGTCTGAACAAATCTGGTCAAGTGTTCACAGTAATACGCAATTAACCCGATTGCCGTTAGCAGTAATTAATACCCCACATGGCAGTGTCACAAAATTGCCTTGCAGAAGCTCCACCAACCATCAGAAAGGGGAAAAAATCTAATTACACAATCTCCCAGAGGAAGGCAGAATATCCCAAAATAATAAAACATCAATAATAAAAAAAGTCGGAGCTTCAATGTAAAGTGATTAGTATCTATAAATACTAATGATGCCCCCAAAATGTCTGTGTTTCTGTGTGTGTGGTTAATAAGAGAAGCGGTTAGCATTCCGACGTCAGCACTTATTGGCAGCCGAGCAACACAGATGGATGGAGTGTCCTTTCTGCCTATATTAGTTAACATAATTCATGTATTGATTGTGCGGCCGGTGTGTGGTGGAACTGATAATGAGAAGCGTAATAATGCCGACTTAATGCTCTCTGACTCAACACAACACAGCTGTGACCTCTGACGGTGAGACACATACGCACTCGGATGACGGCTGTCATGTAATTAATAAATCCTCAGCTTTTCCCAAACACAAAATCATTTTCATTGTAATAGAGTATGTTGGTGTATGTTCTGTGGGCTTGTGAACATCCAAACCTCTACTCATGTTTAGACGTGGAAACGTCAGAATTTAATTTGTACAAATTAACTTCTACACACTTGTGGGTAGTGTTAGATTTGGAGAATGTAGTTTACATCTGCTATATTTTTTTCTCATTCTCTTTCATTAAAAGACGTGCAATTTCTCTGAAAGTAAACATCCCTTTCACATCCGCAATTATCTCTTCCATCCTGAAGCTATACATTCAAAAAGCAGTTTTACAAATGCAAAAGCCACAAGAGAAAAGCTACAAACGGAAAAGCCAAAAGCTACAACACAAATGCAAAAGCCACAACCCAAATGCAAGAGCAAAAGTCACAATGGAAGTGAACGGCAGTTAATCTATATTATCAGTCTGGATTTCCAGAGCCGCTACACTTTCATTAAAAGACATTTTTGAAAGGCTGAAAACATACTTATCACGTGCGTTATTATCTCCTCCACCTGGCAACTTCACGTTCAAAAAGCTCTTTTCATAATCTTCATTGCTTCCTTCCTCTCAAGTTTTTTTTTCTTTCCCTATCTTTAAAAAACGGGCCGTCTTGTACTGGTCACGCAGCATTCTGGTCCTGACTAAAAGCAGCTGTTCACAGCAGAGAGCCTCACCTGTGCTGTGGTGGGTTTCACCCAGAGAGTCACAGACTACAAACCCCTCAATCGGAGCAGAGTTTCACCTTCTCCAATCTGCTGACCCATCTCAAGAAATAGGCTAAAATACACAAATCTGTTCTGAGCCAATAACGTCACTACTGATCAAAACAGTCAATTCCCATTTTCTACTCAAGACAGACCAATATGGGGTTTTTAAGATCAATACCAGTTTGGATATTCAACATATTTTCCAGACGGCTAAGATTTTCCTTAATATGTCGTGTGCAGTCCTCATTAATTAATTCATTCATTCATTATCCGAACCGCTCAATCCCAACTGGGGTCGCGGTGGGGACCGGAGCCCATCCCGGGAACCACAGGGGCCCAAGGCGGGAACAACCCTGAGCAGGCGCCAACACACCGCGGGGCACACACACTCATTCACACTCACATTCACACCTTACGGGGCCAATTTAGAGTCGCCAATTAACCTACATAGCATGGTTTTTGGACTGTGGGAGGAAACCAAAGCACCTGGAGGAAATCCACACGAACATGGGGAGAGCATGCAAACTCCACACAGAACCCAGAACCGGGCCTTCTTGCTGTGAAGCGGCAGCGCTAAGAACTGCGCCACCATGCCGCCCGAGTCCTCGTTAAGCTAACATGAAAAATAAAGTACAAAAGTTTATTTAAATTAAACAGTGGATTTTATTTGTGCCCTTAAAAGGATAAACTACCAAATGACAACACTCATTACATATTAATATCATATTTCATGGGAGATGTGATCAGATATTTACTCCATGCCAGGTTTCCTACTAAAACAGTACAGCTGCCTTCTTCCCTAGCCCTGCACAACCAGTAAATGACAAGCCACTGCCAAAAATAACCCTACAGAAATGAGCGCGTAGGCAACATTATCCCCTTGTCACAGCATTGCTGCGATCATTGTCTTCATTGTCATCATCTGTGTAATCACCATCATCACTGGCCACATCACTATAAATTAGATCGTTATCGTACTCGGCGAGCGCGGCTTAGCAGTCGTTTGCTCTTATCCTCTTTCAACAGCCCTTGAGCCTCGAATCTCTGCCCTCGTTCCCTTCACTCGTTTACTCACTCACCAATCTCGCAGCTCTCCCCGGAGTAGCCCTGCAGGCAGATGCAGCTGTAACGCTCGCCGTCCCGCAGGCAGCTGCCCCCATGCAGACACGGATTCATGTGACACGGGTCTTCATCTGCAACTGCGAAGAGAGAGAAAGAAAGAGAGTTACTGATGGAAGTGTGACCTCTTCTTTTGTCCCATCCATGAAGTAGCAGTCAGCAGCTGACATGGGCAGCTTGGGGACGGTACCTAGTTTGTGAGTACCTCAGTGGTACCTTAATCGGTCGAGGATTCGAGACCAGCGACCTTCCGATCATAATGTGAGATTGCTCATAATGTGATATTGCACAAGGCAGCTAGCCATCACTCTCCTAATCTCTTACTCAAATCATCACATGTTGCTGGTGCAGAAGACCGCCTTCTCAGCTCACATGACCTTCAGGCAGTTGACAGTCTTGCTTGAGTTTGCTGCTCGCTTCTGATGGATCTTTCTGCATTGACACAGTAAGTCACAAACAACCCCGTCCAATCTGCCCACATCCCATAAATTGTTCCATATAGCCGTTTATTTTGACGGAGTATAATCGTAACATTCTCAGCTAATAAAAAAGGAGCTACATCCTCCGTGAAGTCGGTGCAAATCTTTTTTGGGGGTGCGGTGGTAAAAGATTTACGAGATTAAGTCATAATTACATTCACTTTTCGTCGAGGGTGGGAGACGGTACAAGGACGGCAGCTCAGCAAACGTCTCTCCCTCTCTCTCTCGTCTTGCTCGGGGAAATTGATTAAGTGCTGCTTTATAATCCATTTCCAGCACGGGACACAATCTGACAGCGCATCAGACACAGTGCGTAGCCTCCATTATAACTTTGGGAGCGTGTAATGATGTACAGAAAAGAAGCACAGTCCTGAAAAGAACAGAACGCTTGACACTCACACTGGAAACTCATACGCTTAGTCAATACAGGTGAATTTGTTTTGCTTTCAGTGTCAAGACTGGGCGCCTTTTAATATCGTAAATACGCCAGAAAACAGGAAAACATTTAATTTCCAAGAGTGTTCTCGATCGATTTTACTGTTGGCACGTTCCTGACGAACTCAGCAGCTCAATCAAATAATTAAGCAAATGGATTTGTAACATGCAAAATAGAATCTAATCAACATAAACAAACAGGCCTAAAGGAGCCGGCCTGGAACAAAATACATGAAACATCTTCTTATGGATAATGTGAGAAGATGGTTGTTGTTCTTATGACATTTGGCATTTTGGGTTGTGATCAATATATTTAACTAGATGTCAACAAAATCAGAAATGTTGATTATGAAAATGTAGAACATTTTTGAAAGTGCAAAACACTACAGGAAGGGGCAGTATCACTTCAATTGTCTGCCTGGATATAATGCTTTTATAGTAATGCTTAATAGTTCATCTGTAAGTGTAAAGCAGGGGTCGTAAACCTGTCGATCGCCATCAACCGGCAGATCTTTGAGACGTTCACGTAAGATTCTGAATATAAAAGGAAAAAATATATTCAATCTCAAAGCCTGAGATTTCGGTTTTGCAAGCGCTTTCCTCTCTATTGGACCAGTTGCCACATTTTCATACAGTCGTAGTGTGCAAGTGACCACTGAGAAAAATTCTTTTAATTGACCAATGAAAAGTGTTCTTGCTGCAGGTATTAGTGATAGGAATTCCGGCTCTTTTAAGAGAGCAGGCTTTTATGACTCGGGTCACTAAAAAAGAGCCGGCTCTTTCGGCTCCCAAGTGGCTCCTGAGATTTTCTGTTGCAAAAATTGATTTATTATCAAAAATAATGTACATAATAATAAGTATGTGAAAAATGAATTACCTATGCACGAAACATACTTTATATCAAATGTTTATTATTTATATGGCTTATTAAACTTATCACGGAACAGAGCGCTACAAAAAAATACAATTTAAAGTACAAAAACAAATACCCATCTCAATTTGACGAAAAAATAGATTTTTTCTGTTTTTGCTCTCAGCGCTTCAAAAGGTAAATCTTGTCTTTCTCCGGGCCGAGGTCAGGGATCTTGTGCTTGTGTTTCAGTTACTCATGAGTTAAGTGCAACAGTAAATCAGGAAGGAGAAGATTTTCACTTTAATATGTATTATGTAAATAACCTATTTATTTGATTGTGATCACATCTATTAATGTTATTAATACATTTAGTTTGAAGGTATCAGACTTAAGTTTCACATTAATTTGTTCATGGCTCATTACTTTAATTTGCTGTGGGAACTTATGTTAAGGCAGAGAAGCAGCAAAGGGGGACATGAGAGAAATGAGGGTTGACTAATCGACTGCGCTACTTTTAGGGCTGCAATGATTAATATGTCTCTCTATCGTCCAGTCTCTGTTTGAACATTACATACGTTCATATAGTAAAATAATATCCTATAAAAACATGAATTTAAATAGCTTAGTAAAATGTATATGTAACACTGATACATATAACCACAAAAAAATAATCACAACTTTATAATACAAATTAAAGTGCAACTGGCCTTTTAAAATGTACAAATAATTACCTCAAATTACCTAAAATAAAAGTTCAAATATAAGGCTTAAAATCTTCAAATACCTATTAATAGAATACAAGTGTTTTATACTCCAGTACTGGTGTTTCGTGGAAATCGGCGCGTCTGCGGAGAAAACTACGTGAACACGACAGACGCATCTCCTTCATTAAATGCAACATTACAGAGATAACGTTTAATTTGCTTCTACTCTGAGTAAACGCCAAATGACTCGTGTTCTTCAAAACCTAAAATACCAGCGCCCCAGTTGAACTGTAACGTGTTCGTAATTTTGTTTCCACACGGAGAGTAAGAGGGGCAACACCAGAAGTTAGCGGAAGCTGCAACTAGCGGCGTACCAGTCAATGTGCTGGCTTTAAATGTGTTAATAAAGAGACATAAACTGCAGGAGAGAGATTGCACTGATGCACCCTATAAATAAATAAGAACACTGAGAAACACTGCACCTCTCTTAAATACGTCCATTCTATCAGAAATTTCAGCATCGTTCATACCTTGGCACAGAATAGTGTTTGGGAGACTCGAGATCGGTCGCTCTTAACTTACAGAAACCACACACACACACCGTCAGAATCCGTCACACCGACTTTGAACTTACCGGACATGATATCCATTCCTCTGTGTATGGAGTTATTTCTGAGTAAATCCGTGCACAAAACCAGAAGTAATTGTGTAAAAAAGACCCGTGTTATCGTCGCGACTCTAATATGGAACGCCATCAACCGCAAAAATGTAGTTCTCTTCCAGAAAGGCCAAAAGCAGCTAATTTTATAGGCCAAAATGAGTCCAAATCGGATCAAAATTACCCAAAACTTTATCAAAACTTGTTATCAAATAATTTCATTCGGTATCCAGACAGATACCAAATGGATAAAAAAGTGTTTCCGCCTGGCAATAACCTTTTTTTTTTTTTTTTTACAGTACTGAGCCATAATGTGTCTCTGCATAATAACAACTCTGCAAGCCAGTAAAACAGTGAGTTTGATCTTGAGGAGTGTTCCTCCACTGTGGTTTGTTGAGTTTAACATATGATGTGATCAGTTGGGATAACTGCTTACAGTGGAGCGATTTCCTCATTATAGATATGTAAGAGAGAAATATTGAATAAACATGTTTAATGTTGCTTAGATTTAGAGTGTTCCACTTATTTGGCATGTGGTGTAAAACGTGCATTGGTCCAGTCTCGTCTAGGCCCTTTAGAGTGTTGATCTTGCCCAAGGCCATGTCCACATGTACATGGGTATTTCTGGGGTTTTTTTGTTTTTAAATCGCGTCCACACGAGCACGTTTTCAAAAATATCTCCTACCACACACAATCGCAAAAAACGCTGTCAAAAGCATGCGTTGCATAGTAGCTGAAAACCTAATGTAGACACGGCGTATACTGTCACGTCATATGAGTGGCGCACAGTGTGACGTGAAACGGTCCGTTTTCCAAAATCTTCGTTTTTCTTGTCCACACCTAAACGCAGAAACAGTTTTCAAAAATCGCCACTTTGGCCGGAGTTTTCAAAAACCTCCGTTTTCACTGACCCAAAACACCGCTTACGTGTGGACGAAAGGCCAAAACGCATAGAAAAACCTCCGTTTTCAGAAATACCCGTGTACGTGTGGACATGGCATTGGTCTCGACACACACTGGTCTTGGTCTTGACTCGTGTGGCTTTTCTTGTCCCCAACCCTAATACAGAATGAAGGCACGGCAGACAATACTGCCCCCAGCAAGTCCTGTAGTGCACTACTGTTACATATACGATGAGCCCACGCTTCAGTTTCGCGTTCAGATTTTTTTTTTTTGCATCTATAGACATATTGTATACACAAATATACACTATTAATGTTTTGTCCTTCCACATCTGTTAGTTAGCATTGCAGTGTGGCACGATGGACGTCGCAGTAATGGTCTGGGTGGACAGCAGGTGTCTGGAGAGAACAAGAGCTAGAGCAGCTGTTGTCATGCTCTCACTAGATATCTGTCTCACCAGCATCACCATTAACCAAAATAGGTACAAATATAACACACTCCCGTACAAATAGATTCTATAAGCTTGCTATCGTTTGACTTATTACATGGCACATAAATGAAGATCAAAATGACGAAGGCTAAATGATGATGTTTCCCAAAACAACACCAACTGAAAATGATCTGTACTGAGTAAATTCTCTAAATGAGGCAGCTGTTACAGGCCCGAGCAGGAGAGATAAATCAGGATGAGGGATGAGGAATTCTTCAGCTAGCCTCTGTATATGTACCTTATTTGGTTTCCTTTCAAACAGAGGAAAACAGCCTTCTAAAGGCAGGAAATTACCCAGCACTAAAGGGTTTTTCTGAACAGCAATGCCACATGATCTTTTCAAACATACAGTCATGGTGTATTCAAGGCCAGTGATTATGATATTTGCATACTAGCGTATGGCAGTTAGTCATAGGGTTTATTCAGCATTTAACTGATCTCTTTTTTCCTTTCTCTCTCTGTTTTGTGCCATTTTTCTATCTTTCTATCTGTATCAGTATCTCTCAATTTGTGTGCATATGTCTGTATCTAACTTCTCTCTCTCTCTGTATCTCTGAATCTCCCACAGTTTCTCTCTCTCTCTCTTCCTATCTCTGTCTATCTGTGCCCTTGTTTCAACCTTTCTCTGTCTCTCTCACACGTTTTTATCTATAGTTCTGTCTATGTATCTCTCTCTATGAGTGTGTTTGTATCTGCCCCTCTGTCTTATTCTCTCGCTGTCTCCGTTATCCGCTTCTCCTGCTTTTACTCGATCTTTCTCTCCGTCTCTCTGTCTATCTCTCCATCTATCTCTGTTTTTTCCTTTCTCTGTATTTCTCTAGCTTTTTATATCTAGATGTATGTGTCTGTCTGTCTGTCTTTCTATCTATCTAGGTCTTTATCTCTTTATGTCTGTGTGTATCTCTATCTATCTCTTTATCTCTTCTCCATCTATCTTTGTTCCTTCCTTCCTTCCTTCCTTCCTTTCTCTCTCTCTCTCTCTCTCTCTCTCTCTCTGTTCCTTCCTTTCCGTCTTTCTCTATCTCTTCCTATCAGTGTGTATCTCTCTCTCTCTCTCTCTCTCTCTCTCTCTCTCTCACTGTATCTACTTCTCCTCTACTTCTACTTCTCTGCATCCCCGAATATCACTCTCTATGCGTCTATATCTCCCTCTCTCCCTGACACTTTCTTGATTATAACATTGTTAGAATACCCAGTTTTGTGACTAAACCCCTCCACTAAGTGTCATGTCGATTTCGGGATCCTTGCAGTTCCTCATGTGAACACTGCTGAGTGTGTGTGAATGAGTGGTTGTGTGTGTGTGTGTGTGTGTGTGTGTGTGTGTGCGCTTTCAGAGCAAGATTAACACTTTCCATGTTGTTAGTCCAGGCCAGGCCTGTTCGGCGCCACATCTGCTAGTCAGTTCTCTCACCAAGCTTGACCAAAGAGGCCGAGTTCAAGGACTTCTCATCATCTGGCATGATGAAATAAACTCTCCACTGCCTCCTCAAGTGCCCCTCTCCCCCCACTTTCCTTTCCCAAATCCTGTCAAAAGGATAATTCTCTAAGAGGATGGAGTGCTCTCAACATTAAGCCCCCGAGTCTGGTGCGCGCTGCAGAGGAAGAAGACATTGATTCATTTCTCAAACAATTAGTCACGACTTATTGCACTCAAATGCGATAGTGTTATACTCCCTAAGCAGTGGACGATGTGAGAAACTCGCAGACCAATCGATACAGCGTTGAAAAAAAAAAAAGAGCCAAAACTCTCGTTTGCCGAATGTCATTAAAGAGGAATAACAGCAGCCAGCTCAACTTTGCAGTAAAGACTGGTACAAGTGAAGTGTGTTATGAGGTGAGTGGAGAGGACGGATGTGTACTTGAATGGGAATGAGACTTAGCAAGTGAAAAAGGGTGATGAAAAAAGCACGAGAAAAGAGAGGAAAAATGTAGGGGAAGTTTTTATCCTCTGTATAATGCCTTTAAAAATGGGTAATTTGATTATTCATTATCCACATTATAGTCAAAAACCAACATTCATTTTGAAATCCCCCAAAAATAGGACGGCACGGAGGCACAGTGGTTAGTGCTGCTGCCTCACAGCGAGAAGGTCCTCAGTTCGATCCCCGGGTCAGCCGCAAGGCCTTTCTGTGTGGAGTCTACATGTTCTCCCCGTGTTCGCGTGGGCTTCCTCTGGCCATTCCGGTTTGCTTCCACAGTCCAAAGGTATGAACTATAGGTTAATTGGTGACTCTAAACTGGCCCCATAAGGTGTGAATAAGAGTGTGACTGTGTGAGTGTGTGTGCGCTGTGGAGTTGGTCCCCCCCATGATTTGTGCCCAAATAAAAAAATGTAAAAGTTTGGGAAACACTCATTCCATTTGACGCTTGACCTTGTCAACCCTCCCGAGCTGATCCTGACCCACTGAACCCGCACCAGGACTCCATGGGGACATCATCATGAAACCAACTGGGATTGGACCCTATGGACGTCTACTGACTTAGCAGCACAATACTTAACTAATTTCAGCTTAATGTTGCTGAGAGGGTCCTGCAAGTGGCCCATCAACAACCCGGGATTCGAAATATCCCTTGGACTATCTTTGTATCTTTGCTTCTTTAAATAACTAACAACTCATCTTGAACTATTGCTTGTTGTACATTAAATGTTGGTGCGCCCGGTCGCCCAGAGGAGGATGGGGTTCCCCTCCGAGTCTTGGTTCCTCTCAAGGTTTCTTCCTATTAGAGGGAGTTTTTCCTTGCCACTGTCGCCTCAGGCTTGCTTGTTGGGGGGTTTAGGCCGGTTATATGTAAAGTGCTTTGTGACAATGACTGTTGTTAAGAGCGCTATATAAATAAATTTGAATTTGAATTTGAATTTGAATTTAAATTTGAATTTGAATTTGAATTTGAATTTGACTTTTTTACTGAACACAAGTGGTGTGACCATTACAGTTTATAGTGACCATGACCAAATTTGAGCTTGGAGTATGAACAAAATCTTGGAAGAAGAACCGAACACTGCGTCAAGTTTTATACAGGAAATTGCAAATATTTAAAGCGCAATATTTAAAACAAAGTCAAACAATCCCTCACTCAAACAGTATTTTCAAATATAAGTCAGAATTCGACCATTTATTTTGTACTTCGACCCAACGCGAAATGAATTTGCATGACAAGAACCATCAATTCACTGGCATCTCTACCTGGCCTCTATTGGTCTCTATTTCACACGTACGTATTGTTTTTATATGAAAAATTGTGAAGTCAATGTCAAAGTAAACTTTATTGTTATCCCCGCTATATACTGTACAAGTATACATATAAATACAGTATATAAACACAGTATATAATCCGGGTCTTGAACCAGCGACCTTCTGAACTTCTGGGTCACACCACTTGCATCCAATGAAAAAAAAAAGGATTATAATTAGCTGTTTTCCATTTTTTGGACATGTATTTGATCACGAAATGGGAAATCGGACAATGACTTGTTATTCATATTTTAATTTTGGTTTTGGAAATTAACATGAGCTTTTCAGGTTTTGAGCTTTTTGGCTTTACTTTAACAGGAATGTACGAATGATGCACAGGTTTTAAAATAATCCCTCTCCCTGCAACTTGCTATATTGAAAGTGTTACAGCAGCAGGAATGAAGTGCTCAGTTCAACTCCGTTTTTACTTTTCTTCATCTATCAGCAACACATTAATTCAACCGCGTAACACACAGAATCCTCTCTGTGAATGTCTTTTTATATATAAATGGCCCTGCGGTTATAGAAATTCTGAGTTTCTGGCTTTGGAGGTGTGAAAAAATTACACTCTGCCATGAATAAAAACACTAAACTGAATAACAGCTTCCGTAGCGAGTGTCAGCTACCCAGAGTCTGCGTGTTAAAATGCACTAAACTGAACAATTCCAGAATAACACACTAAAAGCCTGCGTGAGATGCAGCCTATTGGGACTGAAGATACACCATAAAATTTTAAAGTCAAAGACTATTTAAACAACAAAGTAAACGTAACCACAAATAAATTACTCTTTGAAAGGAGGAAATTTCTCAGTCCCTTGAAAAGAGTGCATATGAACATTTAAAGTGACATACAGTAATTAGCTAGATTTAGATAAAATGTGAGTTTACTGCACGCTAAAAAATGTGGGGATGAAAAGGGAAAGGTATGAAGAGGTGAAATGATAAAGGATGTTCATTACTGCTTCTGCTGATAATAGTTGAGCTGATGAAAATATGAATAAATATTAAGTCAGACCCTCGAGGATTTTGCGACGTTGCGATCGCAACTATTAACGCAAATTAAGCCAATCCCTGCAAATTCATTAGTACTGTGCAATTTTTACCACAACTTTTCTGCATTTTTGTTGACCAATTGTTTCCCACAAAATGCTGATCCAGTGAACTTGCTTCCTTTTTACATTTAGAAGATGCAGGAAACGTGCGTGATAAAAATGCCTTATGTTTACCATCAAAAATAACTAAATGATTAATGGGTAATAAAAATAATAGTGATTTTGTTCCCTTCATTTTAATTCATTGTTAAAGAATCATTATAAAGGGAGACAAAATCACAATTTTTTCCGCAACTTTGACTTGCTCCCACAAGGTTGCAACAAAATGCCTAAAAACACGGCAACTTTCATTGCAATTTTTATGAAAAGATCAGACATTTTAGGCCTCAACAATCTCCAAAAAGGCCCCAAAATCCTGGAGGGACTGATAAGATCATGTCAGGAACATGCTAATCACAAGAAAGGTAATAGCATAGTTCCTTCTAATGGTGATGCCCCCTTGTGGCTAAACTTGGGAATGACAACCTTAATAATGACACCCTCTTGTGGCCGAAATAGGGAATTACAATTTCTGTAGTTATTCCATCAACAAGAAACTTGTACCTTGCTCATGAGTACCTCAGTGCCACCTTCACCTGCCCGGGATTTGTATTGGTAACCTTCCGATAGAGGGGCCGACTTCCTAACTGTTACGAACGTCCCCATATCGGATGAGGATAAATAATATTATTATTTCTTATTCTTATCTTACAAAAGAGGGAATCTAAATAAAAAAATTGAGGCTCTCCAGTTAGACTATAACACAACGTAACACACCAATGGTAACAAATCAAGCTGCACTTAGCCTGCTGCAAGACGTATCTCTTCCCTCCTATGGGGCTGAACGACTCTCAGGTCATTAAGCTGGAGAGCTCGTCTCGTATGTTGCACACTATCACATTTCCAGCCAGTCTTTTGCTTGGCTGCACAGGAAGGCACAATTACAGTGGGAGGAGAGCCAAGTGCACCCTGGGAACTGGAGACCTATTTCGACTGGAACACAGATAACACACACACACCGTATTCTACACGTGCTAAAACTGCTGCTGCATAGGGCTTGTGGATAACACCTCAAATCAATATCACCATCAACTGAACTATTGTTTTTTGCCGTATACTATATATATGGTCCCTTTTCCTCCCACGGTCCAAAAGCATGTACTATAGTTTGATTGGCTACTCTAAATTGCCCCATAGGTGTGGTGTGATGTGTGTGTGTGTGATTGTGTGAGTGCGTGTGCCCTGCGGTGTGATGGCGCTTGCCCGGGGTTGTTCCCCGTCTTGCGCCTGTTAAGTTTCCGGGATAGGCTCCGGTCTCCCCGCAACCCCAGTTGGGATTAAGTGGTTCAGATAATGAATGAATGAATGAATGAATGCATTTTAGGGGAAAGGACTGTGTAGGGTATAAAAAGAGATTGCTGGGTGTAAGACCACTTTTAAGTCAATATTAAAGATTTTAAGTCAGTTGGTTTCAGGATAACTCCATTTGTGGCTTAATATTTAATGGATCGTACATAGGTGTTGCGGCTATTATATTTGAGGGGAATGTGTCCCCCCACACATTTTAAAATTATTCGTTTGGATTCATTTCCACCCCCTTTTACCATGTAAAATATTAGTCCACCCAGCGTTGTTTCCATTGCCTCGCTAAAGAATCCATTCCACTTGATCGATAAGAGTATACCCATACCACTGAAAGTCCACTCCAGGTTTTCCTACAACACCTCACACCACGCGAGCACAAACAACCAGAGTGAACCGTCAGAGCAGGCTGCTCAAAGCCGGAGGAGGTAACGTCAGCCCCTTTGCCATCTCACAATGTCCAGTTTTTGCTAAAACCTTATTCTTTGGTTACATGGCCTCAAAATTAGCCCAAGGTCTTGTTACATTGATGTTAAATTCAACTAAACAATGAAAAATAAGGAGGAAGCTTTACCTTGTTTACTTTAAGTTACAGTAATATAGATTGGTATTCTTTGACCAATGACCAATTGTGTGCAATGTCTGCTCCTTGCCCAGACAGAATGGACATGAGGAGATTCATTAGAAAGAAGCGGAAAGTAAGTCGAGATGCCATCAGGTAGCTTAACTTTAGCTATCATTTCATTCAAATTCAACAATCCAAATTCGACTTCATTCAAAAACTTTTGGGGGGAGGACCCCCACACCGCCCGCCAGTGTGTCCCCCACCACATTACAAATGCTTCTGACGATTCTGGGATCATCCATAATATTCTTTCTGCTACCAGACTGTTCTTTTTATTGAGGACGTCTTCTTTCAGTAACACGACAACATGTACAAACACATGCTGTAAAACATTAGGTGCTAATTAGTTAAGACACAGGGTGAGCAAGCAATGAACAAGTTGGTGAAAATGGTTGGTAATTACGGATAATGTGCTGGAAGCTGATTAAAAAACACCCAAAATACCAAATTACCGAAATGGGCTTTACACTTGAACTGACAGTTTCGAAAAACACACAAAGAAATTGTGATTCTTCAGTGTAGCAGAGTGACAAAACAAATGGGTTTTATAAAGGGTTTTTATACAATTCCAAAGCAAACACAGGTGTGTTTAATGTATTTAAACCGATCTCAAATTTTCCCATCAAAGCAAACTCCCCCAAATAATCCCCAGTAGCAGAAAAAGGGGTCTTCTTAAAATATTCTTTCTATCAGCATTAAAAAGCCAAGATTAAAGCCTGTTGAGTCACCGGCACAACGTGATTTGCATAATTCTCACACTTCTAACTTCCACATGTGACCGCGACATAAAATAGCACTATTAATGGGGACGTTTGAGAAGGTGGGGGCTGAGATAAGAGGCGTGAGTGGATGATGGCGGCTGCCAGCTGATGGGGAAACTACTAAACAGTAGCTTTTCATCTACAAGCTACTTAAAAAGTAACTAAGCTACAGCCAAACTACTGGTTTAATGTAGTAGAGACCTGTCCTGTCCTAGCACATTTACATTTAAAATTTTTACAATGTTACATTCAGGTTTGCACATTTAACTTTATTTAACTTTATGTTCCTTATGTTCCTTATGTTCCTTATTGTATAATGTATAGTTTATTTTTGTCCTGTTACCCCAGCCTCCGTATTTAAGTTAGTATTTATGTTTGTAAGTTTGTATTGCGTCTCTATCTTCCTTGTCTATTGCACAGTTAAAGAGCGGATCAGGATACATTTCACTGCTTGTTGTACCTGTATAACTTGCACGTGACAAATAAAGAATCTTGAATCTTGAATCTTGAATCTTGAAAGTAGCTAACTACATTCAAGCTGTTTTATCCAGTAACACTTGCATGCACTGTAGATTAAGTGGCGACTCTAACTTAGGCCCGTAAGGTGTGACTGGAGGTGTGTGATTGTGTGTGCCCTGTGGTGTGTTGGCGCCTGTCCAGTGTCGGTCCCCGCCTTGCGTCCGTAGTTCCCGGGATAGGCTCCAGTCCCCACCGCGACCCCGATAGGGATTCATGGTTGGGATAATGAATGAATGAATAAGGTGTTTGTATGACGCCTTTCAGAGTGACAGAGACAGTGACAGTGGTCTAGTGGTGAGGACACTCGCCTCAGGACCAAGAGATGATGGGTTCGAATTCGACCTCCAGCACTACCATCATGCTTGGGTGGTGGTAACCAGAACTTATGCCAGGAACTTACGGGCACAAGGCGGAGACCAACCCTGGGCAGGTGCCAACACACCGCAGTGTCTGAGGTCTAATACGAGACGATTTCGGTTTGATTTGATTCAATTCAGGAGCCAGTGACTGATCTGAGACAACATCCATTTCACATCAAAATACAAAAAGCGACTAAAATATCATTTGCCAGTTTTATTCCAGAGCTCCAGAAATTTAAATGAAGAACAATAATCTCTTTTAATAAAAATAAACCTCTGTTCAGTATAAAGTGACAATAAAATATGTATGATGTCTGATGTCTCTTTTCTTATCAAAGCTACGGGCTTGTTGATAATTGAAGCGCTGTATCAGTGCAGATTGATGTATCATCACACTCCTAACACTTGGTTACTGGAAAACCTAAAGAGCTTTGCTGCTGATAAACATGAAGAAAGTAGGTAAGTTAGTAGCGTCACCAGTTATAGTTAGCTGCCCCCCAATATTGGCCCCATGGCGACGGTGCCAGTCGTGCAGCCTGCAGCTTTCACACGGCCTTCCTGTGCTGCTATTGTTAGCGTGTGGAGAGCCTCTGACAGCCCGGCTAATAGAAGCAGCGCCATGCTCCAGGCTCGAGACCGCTTTGAGCACAGCGACAAGACCACCTGCCTGTCTGCTCCCCTCCTGTCCACATCCAACGAGAAAGCCTCGAGCAATTCCCCTTCTGGCTAGTGAGGCTGTGATACTAGGGCTGGGTGAAACGACCTCAAATCAATATCGCAATTAATGGAACATTTAATGGGTTTTTTGCTGTTTTTTTCTCTCATAGTTCACTGATAAGGTTCGTACTCTAAATATGCTCAATTATGTGTTTTTAAAGTGTAAATCTAATCTTTGTGACTTTAAAATAACTGAAGATAGTATATAGACAGACTGGACAAGGCAGAGGCACTTGACAACACCCTCAGTAGTATGTTTTTAAGGGAACAGTACATGAACACAATGGGTAAAGCATTAACAGAAATCGTCCTTTCAAGTATTAAAGGATAAATGACAAATAATCAGAACCTTCATGGATGAGATTACGAAGAGCATACACTAATCTACACTGATATGTTGATTCAATGATCAACGAAACCATAGTATTGATCCAAAAAGAGAAGACTGATCAGACATCACATACAGTATATTTTGAATATTAAGCATTCGCTTGTAGGGCTGTAACGATACATCAAACTATGTTTATTTTGTAAACAGCGAGCCCGTAGTATGAATGCAAAATAAAAACTTTGATCAGACATTGTATTATCATATTATAATATCCTTGTGATACTGAAAAGAATCTCTATTTTAAAGAAGGTGAATTTTTATTTAAATGCCTTGAGCTCAGGAATAAAAATATGATATTTTAGATTGTCTGATTTGATATGAATGGAAGGATCGGCCAATGGCTCCTGAGCTGAATCGAATCAAAATCATATTGTAGACTTTGTGATATTGACAGCTGTTGAATTGTTGTCCATTGAATTGATATACCATATCATGATAAAATTTGTGATTGTAATTCTCTAAGGTCGGCTAATGTAAAACTAAAGTTTTCTGTAAAGTGATACCAAACTTTACCCAGGGCCTGCAGCAATTAATTGACATCATCGGTTACGTCAATACTAAAAGTTTGTCCACAGTAAAGTCCACAGGAAGCCAAGCTGACACACATAATTGTTAACTAATTGACTAATTGGAAACAATGATCAACGTTAGCCGACTACCAACATAATCTTTTAGTTCTCACTGATACTGACTGGTATTAACATGAAGCAGTAGCCTGGCGATGACATTACTTCTGATTGACGCTTAGCGGAAGTGAGTTGGACATAAGTGTGATCACGTCTAGGGAGCGTGCCTTTTAAAACGCTGCCGAACCTATTAGCCGATCTCACCTCGACTACGTCAGGACCACGAGCAGGACAGCGACAGCATTACTGTAAGGGCAAAGACGAATTACCTCAAAATGACAGGGAAATAAAATGGCATACTGCTAAAATAAGAATCTCGACGGGGTTCCGAGCGAGCAGCTGTCTGCACCGTTCACCTCAGACAAGACAGCGCCGAGACGAGAGCGAGTCCCACATCTACGGGGAACCCGAATCCACACGGCCGTATCAGACGGGAGGAGGAAATACATCATCATAACGCTCCGGCCTGTATTCAGGTCAGTGGCTCTCACGTTACATCAGCGGAGACAAAGAAGCCCTTCTCACGGTTTCAGCCTCATTTTGATTATTTCCATTCTTCACACAATGGGACGCTGTGCTCAAGGGCAGGGCGGTTCAATAAAAAAAATTATCAAAACCAACATTCAGAACCTGTCATTGCTCAGAAACTTGCTCAGACTGGTTATTTCTCAGCGTTGGGGAAGTTACTTTTAATTGGTAGATACTAAGATACAGTCAAGCTACTGAACGTGAAACTGAGTGATTATTTGTCATTGTGAACACACCACAGCACAGCACACAGTGCACCACAACAAAATGTGCACTTTGCATTTGACCCATCCGTGAAGGAGCAGTGGGCAGCTGACATGATCAGCTCCTGGGAGCAGTGGTTGGGGAAGGTACTTTGCTCATGAGTACCTCAGTGGTGCCTTTACTGGTTTGGGATTTGAACCTGCGACCTACCAATCACTGGGTGAACACCCTAACCGTTAAGCCACCAACTGCCCCAAAAGTAGCAACGTACTGTACATCCTAGTTATTTCACAGCTCAGATTCTTGCTTCCATCTTTGCCAAGGTGGACTCTCTCCTCCAACTCCATCTTGCAGCTGCCAAGAGCGCACTGTGATGCAATGAAGGCATTATAGCCTATGAAATGCCAATTCAACACCAATCAAAAACACCATGTAGTTGAAAATACCTGTCTTTTTAATGAGAGAAGAATATTTTGCCACACTATATTAAGTGAGTGAGAGATTGATAACTTTGTCACAGTGAACACAGCACAGCACACAGTACACCACAACGAAATGTGACCTCTGCATTTGACCCATCCGTGACAGATTTTGACAGAGATGTGATCGTTCCAAATATCGGTAATCAACGATAATCAGTATTGATATTAGCCCTGAAAAACTAATATCGGTCGACCACTTACCCAGTTTCACAAAGATACTGACATTCGCCATTGTTTTCTTATTTAAGATTTGTAAAGACAGAATCTACAACTGCTGAAGAGTGGGATTTGGTCAATTTTATTACTTAAATGTTTGTGTAAAACATTAGCTTGTTGGATTTTTTAAAAATTCTACCGTTGGGAAATGTTGAAAGTTTTTCAATTTTTTTTTAGAAAATATCAGTGAATGAAGTCCACATTTTCTTCTGCACATTTGACTTTATTCGCCTGTTCCTATGTCTTATTTCCACCTATCAAAAGTACATTGGTAGTAACACTGCTTTTCCATTATGGCAATACCACAGTCCAACATTTTTAGGGTCTGTGATGGCTGAAGTAGTGTGACTGAAGCAAATGAACATCCTGAGGTCAACGCGAACATCCGAGGCTCTGTATAATTGAAAAGAAAAAGCACTTTGTCAGTGCTACATTGTGATGCCACATCGAAATTTGGCAGAGGGGAAAAGGAGAAGACAGTGTAGAAAGTTGGAGTCACAAAACAGGGTCGGTTATTTATCCTCAAGGGCATTTCAGGGTTTCAGGGTCCAATAATGATGCCAGCTGCAGGGCCACTTTTCATCTGCCTGCTCTATTCCCAGAATTCACACTGTTACAACTTGGAAAACCAAGTTCAGTGTCTGAAAACTTGTAGTACACAGCGCAGGCGAAAACAGCATCCAAGTCGAAAACAGGAAGATTAATGTCAAAAATGGAAAAGATGAGACTAAATTACCAGGGGAGTAGGAGTCAAAACACATTCAAGTCATGGAATAGAGACAACAAGAAGCAAAAGAAGGGTTAAAGCCAGTAATAAACTAAATAACAATGTGCAGCTTTGTTTCAACAGCATTTTGACAGCTGAAGAGATAATGGGTTGTGTTCCATTCCCCGTGCAAAGATTACACCTCCTAATCTAACCTGGTGCTAGGGCAAAGGGGGGAATTGGGATTGGGTCTTAATCTTCAAATTTTCATTTCCATGAACTGACTTAAAAACTTACGATATAAGACTAAAAACTGATAAAAGTTAGTTGAAAGTGCACAAATGATATTTTTATTTGAATAAATATATGTAGAAGTAAAGAAGGTAGAGGACTTCAAGTACCTAGGGTCTATGGTCCAAAGCAATGGAGAGAGTGGAAAAGAGGTGAAGAAGCGTGTGCAAGCAGGTTGGAACGGGTGGAGAAAATTGTCAGGTGTGATGTGTGATAAAAGAGTTTCAGCAAGAATGAAAGGAAAGGTGTACAAGACAGTAGTGAGACCAGCCGTGTTGTATGGTTTGGAGACAGTGCCGATGAGGAAAAGACAGGAGGCAGAACTGGAGGTTGCAGAGCTCAAGATGTTGAGGTTCTCTTTGGGGGTGACGAGGATGGATAGGATCAGGAATGAGTTCATCAGAGGGACAGCTCATGTTAGATGTTTTGAAGATAAAGTCAGAGAGGCCAGACTGAGACGGTTTGGACATGTCCAGAGCAGAGACAATGATTACATAGGTAGAAGGATGCTGAGGTTGGAGGCACCAGGCAGGAGGCTGAGAGGAAGACCAAAAAGGAGATTTATGGATGTGGTGAAAGAGGGCATGAAGTTAGTTGGTGTGAGGGTAGAGGATGCAGAGGATAGGACTAAATGGAGGCAGATGACTCGCTGTGGCGACCCCTGAAGGGAAAAGCCGAAAGAGGAAGAAGAAGATGTTTGTAAGGTAAATGTATGGGTGGTGGTGATGTTGTAGTGGTCAGGATACTCGCCACTGGGCCAAGAGGTGGTGGGTTTGAATCCTCCTTCCTCCAGCACCACCAACATTGGGTCCCTGAGCAATACCTTTAACCCCAAATTGCTCAGGGAGACTGCCGCTGTAATTAGGAAATGGAAGTGGCTCTGGATATGAGCGTCTGCTTAATGCTGTAACTGTAATGTAAATATAATGATAACGGTAACCTGACTTGTTGATGGAATCATGTTCTACAGTGTAGATTTTGTGACACAGTAACAGAGATTCTCAGAGGGACGCCGGTGCTGTGCGACTGGAGCAGTAACTTGGCAGCTCCTCTTGCTGTGAGTACAACTGTAAACTCGGCTGCTAGCTTTAACGCTAGCGCACGTCCCCGTGTGATCAAAGACCATATGTAGGCCTCGCAGCCTCGGCGGGAGTCGAGAAGTACAGTAGTAAGCGTTCACACTCGCTTTCACGCCTCTGGTGTGATCGTTATCTCCCTCGCACTGTGCTTTCTTTCGCCACCAGTGTGAACGGCTCAATGCAGTCTCCACAGGCTGTTGCACGTAAAGAATAGCTTGTGCTCTCTCCATTTAATCACTCGCTTCTTTATTGTAGCCTGGGGACAACATTAGCACAGCAGGTAGAGGACAGAAGTTCAAGACTAAAAGCCTAAGGTTCGAAGTGAAGGTTTAGTCTTGAGCAGGAATCAAACCTTTTCAAAAATGAGGCACGCACTGGTATGGATACTTAATGACTCATTCAGCAGCCGTTCATAAAACCGTTTACAATGTGTTGTAATTTTCAGTAATTTTTGTGCAAAACATTAGTTTATTATTTTTTCTTCAATTCTACATGATGTGATATTATACAATTTAAATCTCTTAATTTTCCTAAGAACACATTTAAAGCAATATTATAAGTTTTGCTCACAGGGTCCTCTTACAGGCGAGAAACGGTATTGCCTGTAACAACTGTCGTAAAAATCTGTGTTGCAATAATACACCCCTAGATGGTAAGGAAAGAATTTATACTTACTAGTCCAACAGTAACAGCGCCAGGTCACCATCGCCCCTCCTGTTTCAGCTCACGCCAGCGAGTGAAAGCCGGGTCACCCTAGCCCGGGCTCTTACTTTATCACTCTCCCGCTTTTATCGCATTTTTACCATCTTCGTTTTCCTTGCCGCTTCAGTCACACTTTCGTTAGTTCATAACTTTGTAACTTTGTTTACCTGCGTCATCTTTTGAAGGGGGAGAGTGGATGTGACGTATGCCATAAAGGAGTCAAAATATGTAGTTCTTTTTGTGGCGAGGTTCCTACCGGAAACCCAGAAAAAAGTTTCATAGTGCCACTTTTGACAAAACAAACGTTCTCAAGAAATGATAAAGGTGCGATTGAACTTATTGTGAGTTGATGTACCATCAGAATGATGAACTATGACAAAATATATAGTGTTCCTTTAAAAGAAGCTAAAGAAAATGGGTAAGGGAAAGCGAGTGATTATTTGTCATTGTGAACACACCACAGCACAGCACACAGTGCACCACAACAAAATGTGACCTCTGCATTTAACCCATCTGTGAAGGAGCAGCAGGCAGCTAACAAGCGCCCGGGGAGCAGTGCTTGGGGACGGTACCTTGCTCATGAGTACCTCAGTGGTAACTTTACCGGCCCTGGATTCGAATCTGCGACCTTCTGATCAAGGGGCGATCACCCAACTGTAACCCTAACATGCCATGGCGAAATAACACTTTGTAAATATAAACGGTTTCGTGTATCTAAAGAGGGTGCTGTAATGAGAATATTGTGTTTTGCATGAAATTCCAAGCTGCATGCAAAATTCTGCCATTTATTTTTTAAAGTTCCTCAAATGACTGGAGTTTAAAGTGTCACGTCTGACATAACGTAGCATTCCATCACTGTTCGTTTTCAAATTAAATTCTACTCGAAAATAAGCGGAAAATTAACGCCGATAATCAGAAACGACAAAAGGAATTACATAAAAGGGCTCCTGTTTATGGTCTCAATAACCACTGCAAATTCTCTAAGCACGACCATAATGATTCAGTATTTCACACAGAAAACCACATTAGACCTGAAATTTCATAAAAATAACTCAAAGGGGAAGCAACCGTGTCTACTTACGCATGACCTGCGGTGATATTCACCCCACAAACATCTAAGCTGATTTGCACACCTGCATTCTTGGCATTTCCTCTAGTGTCTCTGACAAAATAAATCAAATGCTCATCATAGTCAGGAGTGGCTCCCTGTTTTTTTCCCCCTCTCAAAGCGAAACCGACCCCCCCGAAGCAATGCTTCCTTTCCGTCGCCATTCATTAAGTAAGCGCTAGCAAATTTTATAGGATTAGTTCCGGCGTGACTAAAATGTTAAAAAAATGGGCGTTTGTGCCTCGTTCAGACGGCGGGGGAAATTGACAGCAAAACAGAAGTACAGAGCCTTGGCTTTTGACGAACTTCAGCCTATTAAACCATAGAGGGCAGAGGCGTCTTCATAAACACTGGCACTGGGAAACAAGACGTAACAATGACCAAAAAAGGGAACAACAGAAGTGCATTTTTGAACACCAACATGGAGGTGCTGGATGTAGCAATAAAGAAAAGCGGGCAGAAAAATCAATAGCCTGAATTCAGTGGGCTGGTAGGCGTCTTGAAGCCAAAAAAGGCAGAAAAGTAGCTACAGCAAAGAGACTTAAATGCAAGCTATTTCTTTCCCGTCATATCTCAGTGGATTTAAAACACACAGATCATAAATTCACTGTGTTCCACCTTGTAGGCAGGCTGGTGGGTCTTAACGATCAGCTGGAAAACAGTAACTCAGAAGCCCTCATTTATTGTCTCTCATGCCTTGGACGGAATTTTGAGTCTGGCCCTTTAAACGAAGAGACTTGGACCAAGTTCTGGATAGTATTTTGAGAAGTCTTCGAATTTTTGAAGGTTTACGTCTAATTAAACCTTAATATATGCGGTATTCATTAGAGATAAAGTGAAATATTTCAAGCCTTTTTTGCTTTGTTGAGTATTATGGCTGAAAGCTATGGGGGAAATTCAGTATCTCAAATAATTAGATAATCTTATTTCGAGTTTGAGTAAATTGATATTAGTCAGCCAGAATTTTAGCTGTTTAATTTTTTACAAACATCATGGCAAACCACTACACTGTAACGAAAGATATTTTTCTCTTCTTACAAAGATGGGTATTGTCCCTGAGTTACGGTGGTTTGACAATGCGGTGACGCATTGAAGAAGAAGAAGAAGAAGAAGAAGAAGAAGAAAAAGGAGAACAAAAAGGGAAGGGTTATCAAAACCCCAACATCAACAGTAACAGGTTCTGCTGTTTTCTGTCTTGATTAACATTGTTGCTGTTGGAAAGTCACGAAGCTGGAGATGTAGGGCTGGGTTTTACGCAGGTTGGAATGTTGATGTTATGTTGTGAGCTGCATTTACGGCTACTGCACTGTCCTCCTGATTAACATACACAGATATACTGTATGTGTGCACACACTGCCAGAGCTGTGTCAGAACACTACCATGCTGTTTTGTGGGGGTGTGTAATCTTACACTTAATTAAGAAAATAAATTAATGACTGGTTTTCTTTATCAGTTCTGCTTGTGTTTCATTCTGGAACATTCTACCAGTTCCTTATTCTACAGCTTCTACAAGCTAGTCAGAGGCATTAGGGATTGTAAGTGTTGTGGTAATAATGCAACAATGCAATGAAAGAAGATGTACTTTTAATACTTAGGTATTTTTTAAAACAAGTACTTCAGTACTTTAACTTCAGTAAAAATTTGACTGTATGACTTTCACTTGTATTGGAGTAACATTTGACTAGTGGTATCTGTACTTTCACTTAAGCAATGAAGTTAGCTACTTTGCCCACCTCTGCAGGTAGGTTGGCCGAATCCTGCAAGAACCGATCTGCAAGGACCTAGCACGACAAGTGACGAGTTCTACACTGTAAGTTGATCGTCTGTAGATCGTATAATGCTTGATTATTTGCGAAGAAGTTATTTATTTGTAGCATAAATTTCTTTTTGAGAGCCAGAGTGAAGCCTTTTAGTTTTAGTAACATCAGACATCCAGAATCCAGAATGCTTGTAGCTGCAGCTCAGTTGTAATTGGCAACCTGGATGCCGAAATGCTATGACTTCGTGACTGGCTGATAGCAGTGGTTGGTGCTACAGGCCAAAATACGTAACCAAAACATAAACACGATTTACAGGCTATAAATGACATTTTAAAAAGTGAATATTCTGGTTGTACTAATTTTGTCAGTGAGTGTTAGAGCCATTTTGTGTGTATGAATGTGTGAATATTTAGATTTCATGTTCTGTAGTTGTTTACAGTAGAAAGTAGAGAAATGTTTCTGGAATCTTCCATAACTTTCCGCGTACAGTGCTACGTAATAGAATTCTATCAATACGTATGCATGTTAAATGTACTACTATGTAACAATAGAAGTAATATGTGCCTTACGTGTCGTAATCTTAAGTTACGTATGATGTAAGAACGTAAAGGCTTTAGTTTCACATTGAATGTGAAGGAGCTAAGAGCTCCGGAGCGCTACAGTTTTTTGACCGTCACGTAACGCCACGTAAAGTATCTTTGTGGTCTTAGGGATTCATTTCTTGTCTGTAAAACCTTGAATTGTAGTAAAGAAAAGACGACGAAAGACAACCCAAGACTTAAGACTCTTTTTTGGTATGTGTCACGTACAAAGACAACTCAAGAGCTCTTAGCAAATGAGAAAGCAAGGATTTGCTCTCACAGTGAGTATTTCAAATTAACATGATTCCTTAATCTCTGGTGACATATTAGGGTTCTTTTTATGATTACTGTGATTATTATACAACACCCATCTCTGTTCGTTTCTAGAACTAGAATGATGCCCAATTCCCGATTAGGAAAGGGACACAGATTTTGGCCCTGCACTGCTGTTATCACTTCCACGATAACCGCCATTCCTCAGTGATACCTAAAAGGCCTCCTGGGGAAGGCAGAGAGCAAAAACCTCTCCACTAGCAGATCATTGATTAAAGAGCCCAGTGAACTTCCACCCGCACTGCTGGCAAAAAGAGGACAAACAGAGCTCTCCTATCTTTGCTTGAAGCGCCCAGGCTTTCTCATTAACTCTGTTATTTGCTTGTCAGTTCCCTTTTTAAGTTGTGGAGTGTCAGCTGTTTTAGAATGGCACAGACAGGTCATGGGAGTTAATAGAGATGGCGAGAGATTCTTTTTTTTGTTCTGCTCCGTGTGTTCTGTGCAGCATTATCGCACAAAATAAATGTTAACAGTAAGTTCACTGCAATGTCAAGCACATTCCCAAAGGACAACAGGAAAAGGGGTTTCCTTAAAATAGTCACACACACCAAAGACTTAAATGTATAATGTAGTTCATGTGGACAGGACCTCAGTTTTAACACAAAGTCAAGATGTTTAAGGAAATTGTGCTTTCATGAATTATAAAGGTGAAAGTAGGTTCTGTCTTGAATGTGGGTTCCCATTCCTGGTCCTTGCAGATATAGGCCACGTTTAACACGCATAACCGTGTATTTACAGAAGTTGCTATTTCCCCCTCTGATTCACACCTGATTGTTTTCCAAACAATATTCATTTACACCAATCCGCATAAATACGCCGTCAAGAGCTATTACGAGCCTATAGGCGGCAGTGTAATGAGAACATAAAGCCATGTTAGGGGCGGCACGGTGGTGCAGTGATTAGCTCTGCCGCCTCATTGCAAGAAGGTTCTGGGTATCGATCCCCCGGTTGGGCGTAGGGCCTTTCTGCGTGGAGTTTGCACGCTCTCCCTGTGTTGGCATGGGTTTCCTTCGGGTGCTCCTGTATCCTAGGACAGTCTAAATGCATGCCATATGGGTTAATTGGCGACTCTAAATTGGCCCAGTAAGGTGTAACTGAGAGTGTGATTGTGTGAGTGCAGGTTCCCTGCGGTGCGTTGGCGCCTGCCCAGGGTTGGTCCCCGCCTTCCGCCCGTAGTTCCCCCCGCAACCCCAGTTGGGATTAAGTGATTCGGATAATGGATGAATGAATAAAGCCATGTTAGCAGAATCCTGAAAAAACAAAACTACGAATGTCATGACTTCCTGTCGCGAACCTGACGCTAATGCATTTTCTGCCACATACTGTGACGTTTGAAAACTTAAAACACCGTTTTCTTCTGTCTACATGCGGAGGTGAAAACTGAGTGTTCTCAAATCTCCACTTTGCCCAAGGTTTCAGAAATAATGGTTTTCAATGAATTAAACCTCGGTTTTCATGTAAATGGAAGGCAAAAACACATGGATATATCACAGATTTCCCAGATACCTGGCTATGTGGTCTTTTTCATGCACACAAACTATATCATTAATAAGGTAATCAGTTGGACTGTGCGTGCTGTGGTCAGAAACTGCTATCCAAGTAATATTGCCAAATGCAAACCTCCCAAAATCCTGTGACACTGACAAAACAGTAGTGTACGAGCGTTACGCACTCGTACCAATGCCATTAATTAGTTGTCATTACTAAACCAGTGTCACTGCCATCTAAACAATACCACGCCAACTTGAGTGCCATGATGAGAAACTGGCCAATGAGTACCACAAAAAATGCACTCCTAAGATTTTTGCAATATAGATTTTTACCTGTAAGTGGAATTCACTCCATAATAGAAAGTATTAAACGGTAAAATGTGCTCTGTATGCATACTCTTCAGAATACATTTGCTTTTTGAGTGGGGCGATGTCTACATCAGAAGACATCTTGGTTTGCATTAATCATACCTAAGAAGCTATTTGCTCAAACTCACGTTACACTCACTAGTGTACAAATCGTAGCCTATTTCTCCACCGGGTTCTGCCACTCAGAACAATCGATCTGAACAAGAAGGAGGATGAGCTTACCCACCCTGCGCCATTTTAAAACACGGACATGAACAAGCGAGAGAGACTCGAGTCAATTACTGCACACATCTAGCAGCTTCCATCAACATTGATTTGTTCGGGACTAAGATCTTTGCCTTAGCCAGTCGCCCTAATTGTGTTGGCCCCGACCTTCTAATTACTTTGCCGGGGTCGCTTCAATCCCCTGCAGTTTCTTTGTTTACACTTATCCCTTGCATTGTGTAGCAGCAGAGAGACAAGAGACACAAGCCGGGAGGGAGAGAATGGAGGAAACATCCGCAGCATGAAAAATGAAGCTTTCGCTCAGCGAGCTGAAGCCACTTAAGATGAGATGTGGTGCTCAACAAAGGACAAGCTAATCATAACACTGTCACACATCAGGAGCGAGTGGTTATGGAGCATGTGGATGACAAGACAATAGAGAGACTCACCTGGTACTTGCGAAGGGCTGGTTCCCAGGGTGGTCACGACTTCGCTTGAATTATCTCCACCTGTGTATCCCGCAGTAGAAGACGGCAGGGTTTCACTGGCAAAAGAATCCTCTGCAGGCAATCTCCAGCCATGGCTCACAACAAAAGAATCTGAAACTCCCAATCTAGACTCAACCTCCACCTGAGAGGCTTCCTTGATGTCTGATGTTGTCAGTTGAAGTGGATAACTCGTAGTCTCAGACCCAACATTGGTCAAAACAGATGTGGTAGGCACATGGTCCTGAGGATCCTGAGTTTCTTCTTGAACTACTGGTAGCAAAGTAAAGGGTGGGGTTGAATCTGTGGTGGACAAAGTATCTCCAGACGTGGTAGCTTCCGTTGGTTGAATCTGGTTGTTAGTGGGCATTGCAGTGACTCTGACTGACGTTTGGTCTGTGACGCTTGTAGCTACTGTGGTTATTTCTGTGGTTAGTTCTGAAGTGGTAGGAATGAAAGTACTTTGGATTTCAGAAGCATTTTGTAGATTCACATTCTGTTTCCTTGTGACCAAAGGGACTTTGACCCTGTTAAAAGGTACATTCCCAGATTTTTCTGTTGGCCGACGCATGTAGAGTATCTCCCCTCTGGCCTCAAAATCTGTGCTGTCTGAGTGGTGTTTTTTGGGGTCAGACACACTGGCAACACTGGGTCGCGTCCCTGTCGGAAATCCCGCAAGGTGCCATTGGGCTGTTGTTTGTCCCAGCACATTCTCGCCTTCGGATGGAGTAGCATGTTTTACTTCACTGAATAAGTCCTTTCCTCCACTCCCTTCAGTATCTTTTTCCTCTTCGGAAATCCCTTTTTGCGGCAAGGACTGAGACGGATGGCCCTTAGGGAGCGGGGAACTGTCTTCAATCAAGTCCCTTCCTTCCCCAGAGAAGTTTTCATGGTTGTCCCTAGAGAATGGAATTGCCATGATCTCCAGAGCCCCCCTTTTGGCTTCCTGGGGTCCACTGGTCTGGGTCGTGAGGAGTGCTTTACTGCCAGGGGGGCCGTACCCTCTAAAAGACTTCAGGGCCCATCTCTGCTGGCTTCCCAGCACAGGCGCAGAGCCAAAACCGCTCACTGAACCCGAGGGAGCGGTGGCAGCAGCTGTGGGACCCGCCGCTTCTGTGCGTCCTGATGCAATTACTCCTGCAGGGAAGCAATACCATGCTGTAATTAAAGTTGCGAGGGGGAGGAGACGCCTTTATTTAAATGCATGTTTAATTAGCCAGCCAAACATGCTACATCCCCCTTGCACCCCCCAAAAGTACAGCTATTAGCTTTGATGAAAGCAGCCCAGTACAGTATATTCATTATCTATCCGTCAGTTCCCCTAAGAAATCCTGACATTTATTCCAGATCCATTCGGGAAACATGATCTCGTTTCATAAATTATTGAGTTCTGCAACACAGTCCAAAGTCCAAAAATTCACCCGTCACATAGATTACTGTTTGCTTATCCTTTACTATATTAAGTTTTCTGTAGAGCAGAATAGCAGTTTGTTATGACACTGGAGAAAATGAGTGTGAACGGAATTTTAGTAATAATTTTCTCAATGACGCACCTGCACAAACACGCTAATAAATGAGGGGTCTGTTCCTTTTGCCATAACTGAAAATAATGGAATGCAGAACACTTTCCCTTCTTGCTATCTGTATATAATATATTGCTATCCTCATAAAAAGCATAAAATCCTTCAAATATGTTTTATAATCACTGGTCTATGAATTTAGCTACAGTGTCACACCGCTAAAAAGTATTGTGATTCAGCATGAAGACATTAAACAAATACTATTAAAGAAAATCATACACAAGAGCTAAATTTCCTTTAGGCCAGCAAGGCAGATTTGTTATTACAGTGCATAAATGCCAACGCAACCCCGTCCAACACACAACTGCACACTTTGTATTTATGCGTTGTCCTGTCTATTAGCAAGCAGATTAGCCTCGGGTGAAGATTTTTTTTTCCCAGTGGTTCAAGTGGGGGTGCGTCATTTATTTTAAATTAAGACATCCATGGATAATTTAACTAGCTGCAAAGGTAACACAGGCTGCCTTGAAGGCAACATTCAGCGATCTTCTGAGATCACATGTTCTGTATGCATACTGAAATATTTAATCTATAACAAATTATTCAATTCTGTGTGCAACACTGCCAAAACGTGGCACAATTTGCACAGTCATGTACATGTCTTAATAATGAAATGAATATATAATTAAATCCCATTCGTCTCAATTCAAGTCCTTTATCAAGAGGGACAGGATGGAATAAATAAAGATCTGAGGCACAACATAAGAAACGACTGTCATTCTCACTAACATAAGATCGTGAAACAATGTGCCTGCTTTACAGAGCACTGGAGGCATAAAACTTGTAGGTATAGTGAGCCTCCCAGCTTCTCCTTAAAACATAGTTCCACAGGGTTATCTGATCAAGGTGAAAACATCGTGATACATGCATGATTGAACATTGCACATCTACTGAAAGATGCCTAAAGAGGTTTCTCTTGGAGTATTTTATGCATTATTTAAATCTTTAGTACCCTGGCTTTACTTTTTTTTTTATTCAGGGGCAAAACAGAGTTCATAGCATGCAGCTCCATCTCTCAGTCAAGTTGAAATTCACTGCATCCACCTTCCAATCAAACACAAAACAAGGGGAAAAGATGAAGCAGGACCCAGTGAAGGATGAAATAGCCACCAAAGCCCAATTCGCTTAAATGGCCCCTGCCTGGACGGACGCCTCAGTGAAACAGCTCTGACTGTAATGTTGCTACAAAGCTTTTCTGGCACTACTCTGGGTGTGTGTGTCTCTCTCACTCTCTCAAACACACACACACACCCAAGATAATCTCAAAACCGCACAGACCACTCTCTAATTGGAAGAGACCTGGAATGCTCTGGCTCAACTGATGGCTCGGCCGCGGTGCATTAATTAGATACGGATGTAAATAATGCATGCTGACTAAAGCTAAATTTTCACCCAGCATTAAACTTTAATGTCCCCCATTGAATATGGCTTCTGGGATGAGGATATTTGCATTGACAGAGCCTCCATTGCAAAACGCAGCAAATTACAAAACCACAACTTTGACTTAGGGCCTGTTTACACGTATGCGGATATTTTTATAAACACATTTTTTAAAATGTATTTATTTTTTTAAAATTGCGTTTACACAACATTCGGTTAAAAAAATCTCCGTACACACTAGAACACAAAATTATTCCAAATGTTTACCACTTGTCTGAGTCATTTAAAAAAACTGTCAGTGAATAGCAGGTGACATGCTTAGCGGGAATCACGCTACCGTAGCCTTCTTCGTGGTTACCATAGTCGCTTATGGAATGTAAGGAATTTAAGGTATTTGGGTCGGTGTCCACCAAACGCGTTTTTGTGCTGGCGGCGCCTACTTTTATTACAAATCCAGTGAGCTTCACTGTTCAGAGCGCTAAGCGCCTTCAGCGGAAAAACAGACATCGGTGAATAAGGGTTTTTACCACAGGGCTCAGAGCACTTCAAGTTGAAATCTGTTCAAATATTGGAACAGCGCTGCGCTCGTCAATGTCACTTCTCTCATGCTAGCCAATCAAAATCGTGAAAGGGGCGGGACATACACAGTCAGGAACTTAGTAGACATAAACCTTAAAGTCACGCACACAACAGAACTAAACACATCCTTTTACGGAAACTGCGTTTTACACGTTTACACATATCCACAGAATCCACCGTTTTGAAAATTCTTCACTTTGATTTTGCTGCAGCTTTTCTAAAAAATTGTGGTGAAAGTTGCGGTGATTTTAGGCGTTTTGTTGCAATAAAGTTGCGGGAGCAAGTCAAAGTTGAGGAAAAAGTTGCAATTTTGTCCCCGTTTATAATGATTCTTTAACAATAAATTAAAATGAAGGGAACAAAACCATTATTATTTTTATTAACCATTAACAATTTAGTTATTTTTTAAGGTAAATGTGAGGCGTTTTTATCACACACGTTTATGTGTAAACAAAAGGCCCAAATGTATTAAAAATGTTTATAAAAACATCCACATACGTGTAAACAGGCTCTTAATCATACAGTAATAACTTGATTAAATGTATAGTAAAACACCCTTAATAATAAATCTACCGTGTATATATGTGTAGCTACATTCTGAGCCACAGTTTGGCTCATTTTATTTCAGATGTCTACAGAATGTATACTGTATATGGATGCTGTACACACAGCCACACACATATCATTTCCTTGCCCATGACAGCCATTGATTCCATTTTTTAAAGCCCTGAGGCGAAGAGGTAGGAATACAGTATATCTCAGTGCTATGACCTCTTCAACCCCCCTCCTACTCTCCTCTTCACTGGGAATGAAATGTCTCTAACAAGCAACCTCCACCCCCGACTACTGGCCTCTCTGGGACATGTTCACATTGCCCTGTTCATCAGATAGAAAATTGAGAAACATCTACAGTATGTACATAAGTTTTGCACGGGCTGGGCTTTTGGGACGCTGTAGCTTCAATGTCCCTCAGCAACCCTGAATCGAATCAATATTTGTGTTTTCAGGGCCTCAACATTCCAGATCTTCAAAGTCCACGTACTCAGATAGATGTTGTTGCAGAAATATATATATATAATGTGTATATAATAAATAATATATATAATAAATGAATATATATTAAAAAAATGAACAAATGCTTTATCAGTTCCTCCAGGATATTGGGGCCATTTTTGAGATTGTTGCGCTCAAAAATGTCTGATTTTGTGGCAGCTTTTCTAAAAATTGTGATGAAGTGCTGAGGTGATTTTAGGCGTTTTGTTGCAATAAAGCAGTGGAGCAAGTCAAAGTTTCAAAAAAAAATTTTTTGTCCCCTTTATAATGATTCTTTAACAATTATTCAAATGAATGGAACAAACCCACTACTATTTTGATTAACCATTAATCATTTAGTTATTTAGGTAAATGTGATGTTTTTATCATCACACTAATGTCAGCGCTCTCAAACGTTAACAAGGAAGCGAGTTTCGCTGACATACGGCTCAGCAAATTGCACGGTGGTGATGAATTCATGGATTACGAATTTATGACATGAAAGCGAGGGATCGCAACATTGCGAAATCCTGGAGGGTCTGATTTATGATGAATTCTTGAATTTTTCCCTGAATGTTGTCCCTCTTGCTATGCATACTTACCATTAGCCAGCTCTGCCTGTGAACCTTCCAGTTCTATCTTGGCTTTGATGGGATTTTTCACCTCTTGTTCTGGAAGCTGCAACACCACCTCCTTCTCCTGCTCCAAAGCCCTTCCTCCGAATACGTTGGGTGGAGCGGTTGAAGTTGCCATGCTCTCGGGTTCAAGAATGGCATTATCGGTGCTTCCTTTGCTCCCTCTAATCCCACCGCTGGGCTTCACCTTGTCCACCGAAAGCTGCTCTGAGGCCGCCTTTGGTTAGGGCTGACCTGTGAAGTGTTTGTGTGTCCTCGCTCCCCGCAGTCCAGTACCTCCAGGGCTTCACAAGGGATGGAGCATCACAGAGCACGCTATGGGCCCTGAGCCTGTGTAGATCAAAGACGGCGAGCCAGGAGGGTCTGGGGATGCTTTTGACCTCGGATCCTTCTTTCTCTTTCTGGCCTCACTGCCGAGCCCCCTGAAGTCTGAATTTGGTTTTCCAGAGCGGAGAGATCCACTCAGAGTCGTTGTCATTGTCGCTGCCTCCCCAGCGGGGTTGACCTCTCCAGGTCTGAGATGGATTACCACATGCTCTTCGGAAATCTCTGAGGACTCGTTGTTGTCTGCGATGGAGTTGAAATCCTCCTTATCCAGGTCTACCAGGCCGGTCCAGGTGGAGGGCTGAAGGAAGGCCTGCTGTTGAGCTGTTCCTAGTCGTCTGCGGAGTTGAGTCCAAACTCTGAAGTTTGTATGCCTTGGCTTTCTCGGGTTCTTTTTTCTGTAATACATGTGAAGGCGGTCTAATGAATTATGGACTACTAACAATGGGCCCCATTCACCAACATTTTCTGATTTGAACCAGCTTCCAACGCCAAAGGCAATACGAGACTGAACGTTAGGGGAGAAAAGCCACTTAGCTTCCACAGCAACAATTCTGGCAATGCCCTGCCAGCAATCTTACGAGAAGTTCTGGGATGTTGCAAAAAGCCAGAAAAAACATCAGGGTAGCCCTCTGGTACACTAATGAGGCCCAAACTCTACAGGGGATGATTTACAGTAGCTACACCATTATAAGATTAGCTTCCTGATAAGCTACTTATGTTTAGTTGCTAAGCAGCCATTCCCCAACACTGGCATGCTGGTTCACTCGTGCACCCACCCAGCCTACCTTTGTGCAGAAGGCATCGAAGAGGCTAGTGTCTGGGAAGCCAAAAGGGTTAGGTTGTGGTGTAGAGGGTTCAACGCCTGCCTGCCACCTCCACAGTTGCGCCAAGGCTGATTGATGGGTAGCGTGACACATCGGCCAGCCAGCCGGGGTCGCACCGGTCCAAACCCGCCTGCCACGCCAGGAAAAGTTGGCCCACCGTAGCCAGCTGAGCGCCCAGTGAGTGGCAGTGAGTGGAGGCTGAGGCCAGCTGGCATGTTGGAGAGAACACCTCACCTAAAAGAGAGAAAAGCAGGAGAGACAAGTGGCTATAAGTGAGGGATTTGTCAATTTGCGCGCTCATTGTGATCACAGGCAGCTCTTGTGCCTGTAAAATAAATAGTTTTTGGTCAAGCCATTTTAATCAGGGTTGACTACACCTGTTCTGAAAAGTTCAGGAACGCCAAAGGTCTCCACGTGCCGCCGTCTCTGCCTTTGTTCAATAACCAAGATTTAGCGTAGATCTAGTGCAGCCAACAGCAGGGGCACTCGAATACGATAATATGTCAAGTGTAAAATCCATACGGAGGCCTAAACGTCCAGTTGGTGGGCCTACTTGGGAGAAAGTTCAGGACAGTTTTTTAGTCGCAGTCCATCCCTGCTTTTAATCATTAGTAGTGTGCAGCTTGAAAAGTTACCATTTAAAAGTAGCTTCCCAACAGTAAGAACAAGTATGGATCCCTGGTAAAGTAGATAATAATGATTTAAAAAAGAACACCTTCACTGAGAAGCAGCTTAATATGGTACAGCTGAATGCCAAAGTTGAGCTAATATCGATGCTACAATGCTACAGTTGCAGTTTCTTTCTAAACTAAAATGGAATACTACAGGGCCCTCAAGCATACACCCAAGAGAGAAGTAAACAAATTTTGAGTGTGCATTTCATCAATTCTGCTTTTTTTTGTAGGGTCTGATGTAACTCAACCGCACGCAAGAACAGCACACTTGAGAAAAGCTATAAATAACCAATTTTGAGACCACAAAAGAGCTACATGAGACTGGAGAGACTTGCACAGCACTGTCACCGTTCCTAAACTGAAGATTTTCCTTCTGCTCAGCACACTTCCAGAACAGGACCATCTTTTCTGCAAGAAATTACCCACAAAGCGTGTACTCATCAGGGGGGCTTTTACAGTAACCAGCCAAAAGAATACAGACTTGTTACAACAGACCCATTCTGGCATGAATAGTGGCGCAGGGCTGAAAAGATGGTGACCTAGTTTTGAAGAACAGTAGGGAATCTGGACAGAAAGCAGGTACACGGGGTTTCAGTAGATGGGTCGTGGCTTCACATCATTTCGAAGCAACCAGTGTTCTCAAATATTGAGGGGGTCAGGAGGTTTAAAGTATGTTGGCTAGCAGGTGACAAGTGTAAAATGGGATCTTCATTTAATATCTGAACTGGCTTAATCCGGGGTCCGTGGAATGTGAGCCATCCACAGGCGCAAGGCAAAACGTATCGCACGGACGGCGCCAAACACAAACACAGTTCACGCATATTTAAGAGCTGGCTTCATGTAACTAATCAGTCTATGAGTTACATTGAAAGGCCCCATGGCACCCCAGGGATGGGAGCCACAGGACCTTTTGCCTAGAGGAGATATTCATAACCACAACGCCCACCAAAATGAAGATTTTACACAAGACTAGGTGGGATTCTACAAGATTTTTATCAATATCAATGAAACTATTAATTTAATTTATCAATCCAAATCTATCAATTTTCTTATCGATTCCTGAGTAGTGTAAAAAAAAATTGTTCTACACAGTCTTCCACACTAAAAGCAAACATTTTATTTTTCCCAAAATAATGTTCGCACAAGACTGTGGAACAAGACCATATTCATATTCAGAGTTTTTATTCTGCAGAGATATTCTCATGGGTTTATAATTTGAAGAAAAATATGTTTAAAGCGAGGTTGAAACACTTTTATCATTTGGAACTTTTCACATAGAATGAAAATGATTTCATAACAAATAATGCATTTTTCTATATTTATGTTTTCACTCTCTAACATTGTAGAATGGAAATAAATATTTTGAGCTTAATGGAAAGAAATTACTAGTATTTAAGACGGAACATTTGACTCCATTTTACCCTTTTAACGCGCTTTTGATTCATTTCTGGAGGGTATACATTTTGAGGTATTCCATAAGAGCGTAATACAATTGTGACATGCATCAGGATGAAATATATATCAAGTAAATGGCCACTGTGAGAAACTGGTTGCTTTTACAAAATATATGTTATTCGTAATAAATGGGAAGATTAAACTGAATCTTAAACGCTTTTAGTGGGAAATGCTACATTTCCCAGAGAGTCGTATGCTACTAATAAACACAGCACGTGTGTATAGATATATGAGATATCAAATATCATTTATGTGTCGTGATTCCTCACGGTTGAAGGTCAAGTTGAAGAGGGTGTGACGTAATGTACCGTGACACAAAACCTAGCGAAAACCAGAACACAACGTGCTGGGAAATGATAGAATCTGCAGACTGTATTGTAATGTGGAACACAGAAGGTGGTTCCTGCAGGAAATGTTTTTCTTAGAACCACTGGTTTAAACAAAGAGGTTTCATGGTGGTATCTTTGACCCTGATGGCTGACGCTTACTCCTTGCAGACTTTCTCGGCAAAAAGCAGATGATTTCAAACAGCCTCTGCTGGGCTCACGATGCCGCACTTTCAAGACTCCAGGTGTGTCGTCTCGATCGCCGTAGCAACCAGGCCTGGGAGACTGGATGGGATACCTGTGCGGGGCAAAATACAAAGGAGAATTTGTTTCAACTGGAGGGTAGAGAAAGATGGAGATAGAGGGAGAAGAGGGTGATCCCCTGTCCTCAAGTCCAAACATGTAAAACCCTGTGCTAGAAGTGCTGATGCTGCTAACTTAATTCCTTTTTATCAGTTGCTTATCAGTGATATAGAATCACCAAAAATGGCATGCTTTTTAACAAATTAACAAATTACATCACGACGCAGCCCATCAATTGTTCAACATTACTTCACATTGCATGCAGATCGTGCAGTCATAGTTACTACTGGGATGTTTTTAACCTTCAATTTTTATGCTGTAGCCAGAAAGAAAACTACTGCCAACATTTATTATGATATAACCGGAAGGTTTTCAACTGCTTCCATCCCAGGCATCACTACCCCAAATATCACTAGATATTTGCATTAAATTCACGTATTCGTTAAAGATGCCAAATATCTGGAAATCTTTTTGAAAAAACAAAAAGGAATACTTTTAAAAAGGATTTCATTAGTGAGCGGATTGCATGTTGACCAGGGCTGTAATGCCGCACGACCACTGGGGACAGCGACCGCTGGTTAAAATCACATAATCGACAAGGGCCAGATGACACCTTTATTCAAGGTTTACATAAAAGAGTATCGAATATGTAATTATTTCAGCACCCCTATTTTATTGTTGAATTTGAGATGATTAACTATCAGGCATCGTTGTTAACACTCTTGGTACCTGTGAGAAGGAGTTTGAGGATGAGGAGAAAATGATAGCAATAAGCTGTAAATAGTTTCAAGTTTGAAGCCAGAAAAGTTAATTACTATAGTAAAACAGTAGTTGGCTGTATGAATGGCTTTTAAATTGTCCAAAGATTTTTGAGCTAAAATATCAACGAGTAGTAGTTGGCCAATGTAGCTTTCCAAAACATATTCACTACATGAAGCGGTAGCGTATGTTTATCTAATTAAGAAGATATTACGCAGCACTCGTAGTTTTGGAGAAAAGCTGTGTTTAAGATGAGCCACGTAATTTCTGTGCCATTAAGTGCTATACGCTGTTTCATCGAAGCCATTAAAACCAGCCGCGTGTTTACTTCCGCTCCTCTGATGCCTGTACACACTCACAGCATTAAGTGGGCATTTGGGCAGTCAGTGATTTACTTACGATTTTCCTAGGATATTCATTTAGAGCCCTCGCTAGGTAGACAGTTTGGTTGCCAATCAAAAAGCTGCATTTTTGCTCTCATTTATCGATCGATTATATATGTACTTCATTATTAGATACGAAAATCGTGGATGGTGATTCTGGTTCATGATAGCGATGAAAGAGCTCTTAGTTGAAGTGGAAGTTACTGGTATTGGAGGGCTGTGTTACGTGAAATGAGCTCTTATTATAGTGACTAGACAGGAGAGATAACAAGGTTTGATCTCACGGCCTAAAAAGTCCTCTTGGTATACAGCAGAGTGTTTGAATCACCGGTGTCCAGTGATTGTCCGGTGAATCTATATAATATCGGATCGTGATGAAACTTGTGATTTACACATGGTTTGCACCCCTTAATCTTAACTGTCAGCTAAAGCAAAATTACATTTCCTGGAAAACTGAACCTGACTGTTCTGCACCTCTAATCAGCAAAGCTAGTCACAGCACGGCCCTAGGAACTGCATGTAAAACATTAAAACCTGAGTTGGCCAGCCTCGGCCTCACCTTACAGTCTGGTCCGAGAGCCAGCCGGCATCACAGTTGTCGTAGCCGGCGTCAAAAGTGGCCTGCAGCTGACCAGGTGTTGCGATGGTCGCAGAATTCTCAAGACAGACCCGTTTAGCCTCGGGAAGGTGAGGGCGATGTGAGGCACGGTAGTGGGAAGCACCACACCTAGAATTTATGAGGGAATTCAAGACACAAGCTTTAAAATGCAACAGAGGTGACTCACAACTCAAGAACGAGTGGTATAATACAAAATCATGGACACATGATAGTAAAGCAATGGCAAAGAAAGAACAAAGTAATTTTACAAAATCATTACAAACGCACTGCAAATACAGAAAACACATGGAACTTTGAAAGCTGCAAATTTGATTACGCTGCTAAATGATGATGAGTGACTGGATTTGACGTACATGGCACACAGTGCACTACAATGAAATGTGACCGCTGCTTTTTTTTCATCCATCCGTGGAAGGACAGTGGCAGCGTCAGACGTGGCAAAGACGAAGTGTTTTGTGGACGTGTACATTGCTCGCGAGTACCTCAGCAGTACTCTTTAACCAGTCTGGGACTTGGAACCAGAACACCTTCCAACTGTTAAGGCCCAACTCCAAACTGTTATACCTCCAATCAGCTTAAACGCATGTCGACAACACACACAACGCAATACAACTTTTTGACAGTAAAGATGGTTAACCCATGGAGCTAATATAATTCAGTTTTAACAGTTTGTATTTCCTTTGAAAAGTATGCACAAATAAAGTGTCGTCCAGGAACACTCTTTGTTTTGTGGCAATTCAGAGCATTTATTAAGTTTTTTGCATTTGCAGTGAGTCTATAAATGTGCAGTGTGTCTGTGAAATGTGGCACATATTGTCAATTTGTAAAGCGTCTGTATAGTGTCTTCGAAACTACATTTGTGGTTTAGTAGCATGTTATTCCTGTTTGTGGTTAAGAAAAATAAATAGCATTTAATATAGTAGACCGTTAATTATCAGCATTATAAAGACTTATCAGTATTCATCGTCATATGTGACCCTCCACGGCAAAACCAGTTGCTTGACGCAACGGAGGTTTCCGAGAAAAACAAACGTTTATGTTGGCAAAATTTTGGGTTTTTGTTTTAAAAGCTTTTGAAACAGTGGAAGGTCTATACTGTACTGTTGTGAATAAATTTCTCTGAAAAACTTACCTTTTCCATCCTGAAAACATGACTTTCTTGAGGTGAGGAATTCAATTCCAGCAGAATGTTAAAAGTTTCTGTTTTGACCGCTCTACTTCAATATTTACGGTAAATCCACTGGTTGACTAACGGAAGATATTTTCCAGAATCCATCTTCGCCTCCCGGTCTGTGTTAACCTAACGCAGGTAGGCTATCCAGGTGGCTGCTGTGGAAATGTTTTAGCCATCAGAAATGCAAACGTAGCCGCCAATTTCACTCAAGCGCCTGCAGAGTGCTACACATCGAGAGTCAATTTCAAGATTTCTCCGCTTTCACTTGGCGGACAGGAGAAACCCACTCCTTTGAATGTTAATATCTCAGTCATATGTCGTCCCATTCATTTGATATAGGTATCGCTTTTGAAGCTTGATTTATGCCCTTTCATGAAACATAACTCAATTTTGAAAATTCTATGCATAAGTGACTGGTTTTGAAGTCAGGAGGGTCACAACAAAGAAGCACCACTCAACAGAGCTGTAGTAACTTGTCTGATTATGACCAAGCTTTAGTAAGGACTATTCAAGGCTTATAGATTTTATATTACCTCAGGTCTTAAAGCTAACTATAAAAAGACTGCTCTCAAAAACCATGGAGGTATCTGTGAACTCAGGAACGTACCTCTGCAACATTGTCAAAAATCAGGCCACACTTCACTTCAACTAATCAATGTTGCTGTAATGCTGCTTCACTTAAATACCTGTTCTGTTTGATCAGAAATCTCCCTCACACTGTCCCTCGCTTCCATCTCCCTCAGCGCTCCCATCCTCAGGGAGTGAAACAAAGACAGCAGGTGAGAGTGCAGAGAGCCAGATGCTGAGGGAGAAATAAAACAATGTGAAGCGAACCGGCTCTGTCATGGTCTCCTTTTGGGTGGAAGAAAAATAAGGACTGGCATTGTCGTTGAAATTAGTCCATTTCCTATATCACAGAACTTTAAAACCACTGCACATCCTGGTTCAGCCTGTTTGTTGCCAATTTATATTCATTCCACACTCCATGTTTTGAGGTCTTTCTCATTCTGCGATCAATTCAGGTAAACTATGAGACAAACTGTACGCTCACACACTGTTTAAATTAGCCCCGTGATCGGAAGGTTTCTGGTTCAAACTCGGCTAAAAGATACCACTGAAAATTTATGACAAGTGTACTGTGTGTGTTCACAATGACAAACAATTCAGAAATATATTACAGTATATTATATATTAGATAGTGCAGTATATTTTGTAATAAAATAATATATAGAAAAATACATATCTTATGCAATATATTTTCACGACATATTTCTAACAACAGAAATAGTAAAAAAATAACAATATATATCAGTGTAAATACATTGATACATTGTTGTACAAAATATTAAATCTACATCTATAAATATACCCTTTGACAGTATTCTGCCAAATACATCTAAATTAGTTCTATTAATTGTATACATATCAATTAAGGCATATTGTTATATGAATTAGATGAAGCAAATGCTTTGACAGACATATTTACTGATAATTACAGTCTATTCAGTTTTACGACGTTGTGGAGTTATGCAGTTTAACAGTTTTTCGCTTTTCACGGTAGGTCTAAGTAGGGTGGGACTAAAACGAAGCCTACTGCTCTGGCCCCACCACCCGGTATAGCCTACCTGCTAGTCTGGTCAAGTTCGCTAAGAGAGCTCGTCATAAGCCAAGTCTGGTTGCCCGTAACATTCTGGCTTCTCACCGCCGCAGCCGTTAAACCACCAAGTGCACCGCCACTATTTTGTGCGTTGTCATAAACTGTCAACATGACGGCATGTTTAACCCGCTGTAAAGAACTCCAAACATAAGTTTAATGCATGAGAACGCCAAGAGCTGAACTTATGCGCGCTATACCAGATGAATTATAGCGCGGCGTGAATTTATGGTAACATGTACAGCAAACTATCTGCTCTAATCTACCAACGCTCTCTCGTTCCTCTGTCATTTTAGCCTTCCCCCCGCTGTCCTCCCGCTTAAATATTTTCTCGCCATTATCCCGTGTTGTATTCCGCATTAGCGTAGACTGTGTTCACTATCCTGCTACTGTCTTCATCCCTTCCAGTGAAACGTATATTGCAAAGGCAGAACAAGAAAATTTATATTGCTTACTTTGGACGACTTTATTAACAGTGTGTGTATGCTATAAGACTGAGCGCATAAATGTATTTTCAAATTAATTGAGAATTAATTACTTATGTAGCAGTGTTCATTCACCAAAATTGACGAGGATTATGACAACCGTTTCTTTGATATGATGAACTTAGAGCTGAAATTTCTTTTGAAGATACTGGGTCTTTAAAACGACTGAAAATGCGTGAAAAAACTACAAGGAAGACATCATTTTAATACATAAATATATTTTTAAAAAATATACTACAATGCACTACCAAAGTTTACATGGTAATTGGTATACAAAATATACCAATTATTGTATATTTAGAATATAATTTAAATATATTAGTCTATGGACAATATATTAGTCGATGTATGTAAGAGATGATTGTATTAATGGTGTGGAACATCACATTGCCTAAATATATTTATAATATATATATTTTGGGTTTGTATCTCTTCCCTGACAAGCCAAGAGCGCCTTCCTCATCTATGTCTCCGTACCTTAAATCTCAAAAACCCCCCAAGCATTAAAGGAGGAGGAGGAGGAGGAGAGGAGGACAGGAAGACCAGGCCTGCAACTTCGAAACTGCCTCTTCATCTTCGGGAGTTGAAAATGGAAAGGGGGAAAGAGGGTATTCTCAAAGCTGGAATAGCAAGTAAAGGAGGAAGGGGGGGTTTACTCTGGTTGGAACGCTTGAGGCCATGCCCCAAAAAAAAGAGAATTCAGTTCCTCAGAGGAAGAGTTTGCCCTCCTCGCCCCTCCTTTTCCCCTTCCTCCAAGCCAGTTCCCAACGATAGACCACTTCAAAGATGAGCGGAAGTGACTCTTTCATTTCCAGCCTCTTCTGAATTCTGTAGCTTTCCACTCTCCCAGAGGGCGTGGCGGTTAAAGAAAGGATGTGCATCGTCCATGACCAAAAATGAGCCTCATTCGCCAATATTTTCTGACACTTTTTGTTTTAAATTTGTTCTTAAGAACGCTAATATATGTGACCCGATCTGCCGTAATGAGTCGGAAGTCGGCGTTCTATTTATTTGTAGTAGATACGGGCCGCTTATGTTGAAAAAACATCACGCAACACGTTTTTTTTTGAGACCAGATTAATTTTGAAGACCTTTTCGTATAAGACCAAAAAGAAAAAACGACACGCTGATGTTTTTCAAATATAATCGGCCTGCATCTAAATAAATAGAACGCTGACTTCCAACTCAGTACGGCAGATCGGGTCACGTATTTAAACGCTATGTTACACAACTGTAGATGACTTGCACAAACAGGCATGAAATAACGCTAGTGTAAGAGTGTTGTTCTCACTGTTTGTAGATTCCACATTAGATCTCAAATAAGAAACTGGCAGATGTCACAATCTTAGGAAAAAAATGGTTTAAGAACAAATATCTTCTTAAGAACGTTGATGAACGATATTTTGGATATTTTGGATATTTTTGGATGGAGGTGATGGCCTATTAGGTCATTTTAAACGAGTGTCGGACCCTTTCCATTTTGAAAGTCATAATGCCAGTGTGTGTGTGGGTGTGTGGCAGGGCCGTGCAAAGATGTTTGAAGGGTGCTCAAAGTGAAGAAGGGGCACATAGAACCAGGCTGAATAACAACAACCCACATTCACATTCAAAAAAATAAAGTAATAAATATAAAATAATGTATTTATGGTGATTCAGTTTGCTTGACTATCCATTCTGTGCAAGGGAGAAAGCTTTATTAAATGCTTAAAACTGTATGTATACAATACTTGCCTGCCAAAATCAGAATTTTGTCATATTTCAAATATAAACCAAATATATAATTGCTTCTTAATGTGTATTTTCTTTTAAAATACTGTTTTCTTTTTTTATATCGTAAAAACGAGTAATAATCCATAATTATGTGATATGCATATTAGATCGTTTAGTGAACATAAGTTCCTCCAGAAAGGTAGGAAAAGCCCTGTAACTTACTTTAAAACAAAATGTGTTCCCTAAAAGGGTGGACAGAGTTACAGACCCATGACACCCTTACCCAGTTAGCTAGCGGCTAATGACCACCACTACTTGTGCAGTTAACAGCTCCGCACCGCCCAGCCGGTAAAACGGTGCGTGCTCTTTGTGAGCTCGTTCCCGGCTCGTAACCAGCGCGCTCTGCCGTCACGTGTGAGCATTGGTTAATGATTGGTTAATGCTCATCATGTGACTGATGCAGTCCAGATCCTTTTACTTAGCAAAATCGTAACTAATAGTTAAATGTTATTGTTGAGGGGCACAGACAGGACTCCACACACACAAAAAAACAAACAAAAAAAATGCCTCAAGAAAAGGTGGTGTGTGTGTGTGGGTGTAAGAATAAGTGTGGTAATTGGGTTCTTTGCTTAAAACTGTGGACTTTGCTGTTGTAATTGTACAAAAACCACAGTGCTGTTGTTCTGCACATACTATTTTAGTTGCGGCAGCATAAAAGACCTATTTTGGTAACAGGTTCATACTTGCCATCAACACCTTTTTCATGCATTAATAATTAAAATAAATCTAGAAGATTATGGAAATATATGAGCATTTTTCAGATCCCTTAATTATCACCGTGCCAAAGGTTTATCAGTATTCAGCATCATATAAAGAAGCATCACTAAGCACAGACAGTTTTAAAAGAGAAAACGAGTGATTATTTGTCATTTTTAACACAGCACAGTGGACAGTGCAGCATAATGAAATGTGACCTCTGTCAGTGAAGGAGCAGTGGGCAGCTAACATGGGCAGTGCCTGGGGAGCAGTGCTTGGGGATGGTACCTTGCTCATGAGTACTTCAGTGGTACCTTTACCGGCCTGGGATTGAACAGACAACCTTCCGATCGCAGGGCGAACTCCTTTACTGGTTCACTGCGTTTTGCTTGTACGATTATGAACAAGGCTTACATATTTAGTTTCATGCCCTAAAATTGTATCAATAAAATGACAAACTGATCAACATTCCATATATATTCGACTATATTCGATAGAGTCAGACCCTCCAGGATTTTGCGATCGCAACTATTAATGCAAATTCAGCCAATCCCCTCAAATTCATCAATTTTGACCAATTACCTCAACTTTTCTGCAATTGTTGACCGATCATTGACGTTTCCTGCAAAACGGTGAGCCATACGTCAGCGGACTCACTTCCGTGTGATAAAAACGCCTCACATTTACCTTCAAAAACAGCTAAATGGTTAATGGTTAATAAAAATAATAGTGGTTTTGTTCCCTCCATTTTAATTCATTGTTAAAGAATCATTACAAAAGTGGACAAAATTTTTCTGCAACTTTATTGCAACCAAACGCTTAAAAACACAGCAACTTTCATCACAATGCTTTCTGAAAAACTGCCACAAAACCAGGCATTGTAGGCTGCTACAATCTCATAAAAGGCCCCAAAATCCTGGAGGAACTGTATAGTTTTCTATATTGTTCTGCATATTTTGTGTTTCACTGTCCACTCTTTAGAGCTCATTGTATATTGTATATTGGTCTGTTTTATAGTATTTATCTATACTGTATTGCCTATATTAGTACTAGATAGACACTGATGACCAGAGGTTAATTTCGTGTGTGATTTTAAGCTTCCTGCTAAATAAACCTGATTCAAATTCTGTTTCTGGTTCTGATATTTAGTTCTGATCAAATTCCATCAGACTTATGAAACATTTTACCCAATAAGAAACTGTTCAATTATTTCTCAGATTCTTGTAGCAAATAGAAAAACTTCAAGATGTCAATACTGAAAACGATTTAAACCTCGATTTCTCTCTTCTGATGAAATTGCACCACTTTCTCTACAGTCTGTGCTCAATAAATAATTACTAGGATGATAACACATGCTTTTCACCCCCAATAGTTACATACTGTCAGCACCAGTTATCGTCTAAGATGTGATTATTGAGATAAATGCAACCAGCCAATATTCAATATTAGACGCCCGAGAAAGAGGCATCCATTGTATAAATGCAGTGCTGAGATTTTCCTAAATTAAGACTATATTGGTATTGCCTTGTGATATTGATTTTTGTTAATTAATATGTTAGGCTGTCTTTAGTGTTCTGTGACTAGTAATTAAGGCTAAGCTCCCAGGATTACAGACAGACGGATAACAGCGTTCTTCCTGCAGAAGGGGCTTTATGCTATGTTAATCTATTCCTCACACAGGGGGATCTTTTGAGCTCTCTAGAATCTTCAAATTTATGGAAATTTGTTCTGCTGAGCGTTTCACTGCTGAAGCTCATATACCGTAGTGTATGTTGGGGGTCAATTCGGTTTATCTGTAAACGGGTTAAGCTGTTAAACATGGGGTAGATATGTGAAAGTTAATATTTTGAGAAAATATCTTTACATAAAAATGCTTTACTGAAAAAGATGTATAGTCAGTTCTGCATTAAACAGGTTCATTACAGGCCTATTTTCTTAAAAAGCTATAATCTCTTGGTCTGTCAGTGATGATGAGTAGATGATAACCAAACTACGTTTTTTCAGTAGCTTATCTGTAACAAAGCCACTTTAAATAATGCAGTAGCTTTTCCAGTAACTAATTTTTTAGTTACAAATAGCAATCTCGAGTGGAAAAATGCTACATTGTTACTAAAGAATACTATTATTTTTCTCTGTTTACAAAGACGAGTATTTTCAACTACCGGCTATTTCTGATTGATGTTGAATTGGCAGAAGTGGCATCTGATTGGATACTGTGCGCACACAGCACATGCTCATTGCACCACAACGTGCTCTTAGCAGCTGCGAGACAGAGTCGGAGGAATAAGTCCATGGAGGCAAACATGGAAGAAAAATTCATGGCCATATTTATCAAAATGCAAAACGGACAGAATGAAGTAGCTTTGATGTAGTGAACGGCTTGACATTAGGTCACCAAAAGTTCTTTAAGAATCATAGCAGTTATGAATATAATGATTTTTATGGGCAAAAACAAAGAGACTCAGGAGAGGTTCACAATGCACTTTAACTTTATCTTTATAATGTATAACTTGCAACTGTACATCTGTAAATCTGTTCATATCTGTTTTATACTTCTAAACTTATACTAAACTTTATACTTCTAAATGTCTACTTCTATACTTATACTTCAAATATACAGTACTGTGCAAAAGTTTTAGGCAGGTGTGAAAAAATGCTGTAAACAAAGAATGCTTTCAGAAATATAAATAATGATTGTTTATTTTTATCAATTTATCAATAATGCAAAGTGAGCGAACAAAAGAAAATCTAAATTAAATCAATATTTGGTGTTACTAAATTTTGCCTTCAAACCAGCATCAATTCTTATAGGTACACTTGCACAAAGTCAGGGGTTTTGTAGGATTATAGTCAGGTGCATGATCAACCAATTATACCAAACAGGTGCTAATGATCATCAATGTCACACGTAGGTCGAAACACAGTCATTAACTGAAACAGAAACAGCTGTGTAGGAGGCTTAAAACTGGGAGAGCAACAGCCAAACTCTGCTACCAAGGTGAGGTTGCGGAAGACAATTTCATGTCATGGCAAGATTGAGCACAGCAACAAGACACAAGGTAGTTCTACTGCATCAGCAAGGTCTCTCCCAGACAAAGATTTCAAAGCAGACTGGAGTTTCTTTGTTTACAGCATTTTTTCACACCTGCCTAAAACTTTTGCACAGTACTGTAGATATATTTAATATTTTTTCATATTTTCATTTCGTATCTTTTATACTTGCATTCCTTGTTTTACTTTTTTGAACTGTTTTCTATGGTTGCACAGTTAAAGAAAGAGTGGTTCAGAATACATTTCATTGCATGTACTTGTATAACTACTGTAAGCGTGTGACAAATAAAGAATCTAGAAATTATTTAATGTAACACTTAATGTTAGGAATTTTACAGTACTATGAGGGTTTTCATTCTCTTGCAAAGAATATCTTTCAAGGCATCACCCAAAATGCAGTGTTCCCTCTAAACAAAGATTATGTTTTGGACGTGCTAAAAGCTACTTGGCAAACAGCGACAAAAACAAACCTTATGCAAAGTGGACCGTGGCATAATTACAGTCATTTTAGAGATGGAATAATATCTACTAGTCACAGCAACAACTGTCAGGTTATTATGCCACGAACACACGCTAAGTGACAGTTAATTGCAAATGCTGCTAGCCCTTAAAAAAGACTGAGCCCACTTGTGCAATAAACCCAGGACAGGACACAGTTGGTCAGTAATGTCCTGTATATTCAGTGGAAATCTACTTTTCAATGACAAATTTTAGAGCTACAAGATACTTGGCCAAGGTGGACTCTACCTTCGACTCCATCTCGCAGCTGTTAAGAGCGTGCTGTGATGTAATGAGCATGTGCCACATGGGCACGGTAGCCAATCAGACGTCAAACTGATGCCGTTGAAAGTTAGTTGAAAAATAAGGACGAAACTGACTGAAATCTGACTCAAACAATAAGCATTTTAGTTTAAAGACTAAGACTAAATCTGAAGGAGGTGTCAAAATTAACAGCAGCTGGTAACTAAAGAAATAAATAAATTTCATCTCCCCAAGGACTTCACAACGAAACCTGCAGTCAATCATCACTGTGTGTCTCCCAGCTGCTGCTGCGTGGCCTCCACAAACTGACGGAACCCTGTAGTAAAAGACTCTTTGCAGACGATCATTTTATTTTCATGTTACTGGCATAATTCTGTTTTTAATTTTATTTATAGAATTCTGTTATAAAATGTTTTTTTTATTCCATTATTAATTGTACTTTTTGGAATTACTTAATTAATGGTAATTTAGAATTCTCTGATTAATTTTATTAATAGGATTCCATTATTAATTTTAGAATTCAGTCAATAATTGCATTTTTTAGAATTTCATTACTAATTTAAAGACTTATTTGTGTTATATGTGTTAATGTGTTATATTTTTTAAAGAATTGTTATTAATTTCATTTCCAGAATTCCACAATTATTTTTGTTTTAGAATTTTAGAATTCTGTAGATAATTCTATATTGGAATTCTGTTAAGTTTTAGAATTCCAGTATCCATTTTATTTTCCCAATTCCATCATTAGCTTTTCTTTTAGAATAGAGTAATTAATTCTATGTATACAATTCCGTCTAGCTTACCGGTGACGCGGAGAGGCACGGTGTCCTGCTCGTCGTTGAGGCCCACCACCACCTCGCAACGGTACACCCCCGAGTCACTGGAGCGCAAGCCGGTCAGCTCCAGGCTGGCGTTGTAGCGGTCGTCCTGGTAACCAGGCAGGGTCACTCGACCCCGGAAGGCCTTCTTCACCTTCACCACATTGTCTCGGGCAACCAGCACCGACTGCTCCCTCTGCAGGCCGTCCAGACCGCGTTGGCCCCAGATCTTGGTCCACTTGATGCGGGGCGGCTCGACGGCGGCGCTGGGGTGCAACGTGAAGACGCATGGTAGCAGGGCCGTGCCCGAAATCGGCACCTGGACGACGCGGTGGCTCACCTTACGCATGTTCACCACGGGATCGGCTCGTACCGCGTCTGAAGAGGAGATAAAAAAAGGAGAGGAAAAATGTAAATATGAGGTCGGAAGTCAAGGTTTCTTTATGGTCATCAGACATTTCATTATAAAGCAGACTTGAGTGACTGAAAAGCTCACGTAGGGCAATGTAGAGATGAAGGTGAAATCTTGAGGGAGGAGAAAAGCGGTGGTTTATCTACGAAACTGAAAAAAGTCTGAGAACCAATGTATTCATGCCACGTCGTCTCAGCTCTTCACATGCTATTAAAAAACAGAGCATATGTACACACACACATGGTCTAACAAAGCACTGAGGAATTAACTCCAAATTAAATATGCTTACACCGAGAGAAAGTCAGGGTGGCACGGTAGAGCAGTGGTTAGTGCTGCCACCTCACAGCGAGAAGGTCTTGGGTTCGAATCCCAGGGACGGCCATAGGGCACTTTTTTTGTGGAGAAAGAATGTCCAAAGAACAGAAAGTGATTTTTAAAAAATAATATGGGACCTTTAAAAGTTAATAATGGTGTTCGATGATTGACACTGATTTAAAGAGAGCAGGTAGAAGAGAAACAGATTCCCATTTGTCTTATGAAAGAGATATACAAAGCTGATAATCTGTGATCAATGAGGCTTAATGAATAATTTATTATTTATCCCGCTCCCAGTGCTGTGAAGTACAGGGTGGGAGATAAACTCAGTCAAGTGGGGCGCAACTAAGTACACAACCCAGCGGAGTTATTAGGCCAGTAATATTCCCTAGCCACTATAATATGGGAATATGAGGAGTAAAATTCATTAGGTGCTGAGGAAAAAAGGAAGTTGAGCCGTTGACGAAATCGAGGCACCTCGGGCCACCGGAGAGCCGGACTGGCTTCTCAGCCGGACTTAAAAGCAATCTCTATTATATACACTTTCCATTAGAGACCATTGCAGAGTACGGCTGGAGTCGGAGACGCATTGATTAAGGCAACCACTGCGATTCATTATATCATCTAAGTGGAGCCAAGGGGAGAAAAAGAGTCTCTAAAGCCATATTCTTTTTCTCCCTCTCTCTTTCCTCACATAGGAGGGTGGAAATGTAATTTTCAGCCAGGCGGAGTATGTGACTGATGCACTGTATGAAAAAATGGGAGGACGGTGGGGTGTATAGAAGTGGGTCCAGACGATCAGAGGGAGTGCACGAAAATGCATTCATTGATTTATTTTCATTAGATATGCTTTCGCCCGCTACCTCCAGTCTGCGCTCGCCCGGACCCCTTATCTGATTTGATTTCGTGTAAAGCGGACAGTTTCCTGGGAAATGAAATGGGAAATGTCATCAATGGCTCTCTGCTCCACTGTAATTAACTAGAGAGACTGCGAGAAAGATGCTCATCTCTGGCTGTGCCACATCAGAAGTTCTACCTATTTGTTGACTTCAAATTGGTTTTCAAATGTTGTTTTGCTCAAGCCGAACACTCAAAACCTCTGTTTCCGTGTCAAGTCCACATTCGCTCTTCCTTCACCCAAAAGATTCAGATAATAGAATCCAAATATTTATGGGGAGGGTTTCATTTTAAGTAGTTAGACATATAACGTGATGCTGGTCGGTCTAATTCGAGGCCATTACACCAATTTGAACTGACCATTAAGCTCAGGCCTTCCAGTGATTGAAGGCGGTGAAGGGTGGTGTGTAAAAGCTTCAACGATTGACAATTACGGAATTTGGCAGACATTCCTTCATTTCCTGATTATGAGGACAGTCTCTCTGGGGCGATTTGAGGTTAGATGACTTTTATTGGCAGAGTGGTACCAGAGAAGGCGGTAGAATTTTTTTCCCGTTGATTTTGTCACTTGATTTGTATTGTGAGATGTGAGAAATACGCAATGTGCATAAAGAAACTGACATTGAAACTGAATCAAAGCCAACATTCAGAACTAGAGCTGAAACGACTATTCAAATAACTTGAATAATTCGATTACAAAAAATGGTCGAGGCAATTTTTCTAGAATGGAGGCTTCATTTAATTCTTTTTTAACTCTCTGCTTGTGTTTCACACGGGCGCTTAGTAGCGACGCACAACATTTTCAGTGGCGCGATCAAGGCAAGACCCGATCTCTCTGTATGTGAAAGTATTTGTGAGATATTCTGTGCACAAAACAGAAGTAAATGCGTAAAAACACATAAATGATATTTTTCGCAATGTAACCCTCCAGTTTGATCAAATCTTCCCCTTTATCATATTTTAGCTGATAACTAACCACAACAACCAGCATTCTATGCACAATACAGCCATTTATTGACATTTTCAGTGTTTATTCCGGAACACTATTTATCGTGATGTGATTATGTGAAATGTAGTTACTTAAAATATTTCTTCAATTCTGTTGAAACTAATTGTAATTATTTAGCCTGGTGTGTATTTATATACTGTCCCCTTAAAAACATACTACCATAAGTGGTTACGTAACTCCGCAACATTCAACCTGCAACATTTGTGTGTGTCTCATTCAATTATTTTATAATTACAAATATATGCACTGTTTCATTTTAAAAACTATCCCAACTTAAATAGTTACTGTACAAACCTATGAGGCCAAAAAAAAATTGTTAGTTAATTGTAATCAAGGTAAAATGTTCAATTAATTGAGATACAGATTATAGATCACCTTGCCCAGCTCTAGTCAAATGTTATCCAAGTGCAACGCTGCATAAAAGCGTTGTTAACACATTGTTTGTCGCGCATTCTCCCGACTATGACCTTTTCGGCCCCAACAGCTGTTAGCACTTTGAATTTGCTCTTCGTTAAAGAGCTCCAGTAGCACAGCAACAGTGAACTCAATTAGACTGATAATGAATCGTGGAGCGTTCAAAGTTACGGCCTTCGCACAGCTCAGCATTCAGCTATTCACAGCTCACTTAACTAAAAAACAAAAAATCCTTTAGATGCAACCTGCTATAAATGGCTCTCTAGAGCGAGCATAAATACAGTATATCTCACCACCAAAGTGCAGAATTGCAAGAGCTTGACATCAACAGCACACCTATCACCTGCTCTTATACATTTTAAATGCCATCTATTTGTGTAAAAACGGCACGGTATGCGAGCGCTTTAGTGGCAGAAACACTCTGAAGCACTCAGATATCCTGCGTCATGCTAAAAACTTGTAGAACACAAGTACATCATCTTATACAACAAAAACTAGCAGTAATGCACAATCGAGGTCTAAAAACAGAAAACCAAAGTGTTGCTCTTTAGTGGCATCCATGAAGACATGAAGGGTAGCACATTTCGTGATCACACATAATGGCAGCCCTCATTTCGAGACTCAAAAAATATATATGTATATACACTACCAGTCAAAAGTTTGGACACACCTTCCCATTCAATGTTTTATTCTTTATTATCATGACTATTTACATTGTAGATTCTCTGACACTATGAATGAACACATATGGAATTATGTAGTAAACAAAAAGTGTGAAATAACCCAAAACATGTTTTATATCTTAGATTCTTGAAAATAACCACCCTTTGCTTTAATCACTGCTTTGCACACTCTTGGCATTCTCTCGATGAGCTTCATGAGGTCGCCACCTGAAATGGTTTTCCAACAGTCTTGAAGGAGTTCCCAGAGATGCTGAGCACTCGTTGGCCCTTTTGCCTTCACTCTGCGGTCCATCTCATCCCAAACCATCTTGATAGGGTTTGGTCAGGTGACCGTGGAGGCCAGGTCATCTGGAGCAGCACTCCATCACTCTCCTTCTGGGTCATATGGCCTTTACACAGTTTATTCATAGTTTTGATGCCTTTAGTGAGAATCTACAATGTAAATAGTAATAAAAATAAAGAAGAAACATGGAATGGGAAGGTGTGTCCAAACTTTTGACTGGTAGTGTATATATATACATAAATGGACGTTTACATTAGAATCTTTGGTTGTGTTCTGAAGGGTTTTGGGTAATGCATGTAATTGCCGAAATTTATTAGAGTGGGGATAAACATTTGGAACAGAAAAATACTGTTGTGTAATCCATTATTTTAACAATGTAACTGTATTCCGTTTACCATCTATTTAAACTGTAACTGTAATGGAATACATTCATTCATTATCCGAACTGCTGAATCCCAAACGGGGTCACGGGGGGACCGGAGCCTGTCCCGGGAACTATGGGCGCAATGCGGGGACCAAACCTGGGGGAGCGCCAACACACGTCAGAGCAGTGATGGAATACAGTTCATTTGTAACCTGCATATGTAACGTTGGTACATGTGTTGCGTTACTCCCTAACACTGACTATGGACCAGACGATGGTGGTCTGTGGCGGCAATGCAGATGGTCCGTGACATGTTGTCCAGTTTCACTACTGCAATCACTTTTTAAATTTTTTCATTTTACTTATTTTTTCAAAACATTTCCAGACGATTTGGGCGTCTTTATGAATTTAATGCATGTATCCCTCCGGTTCCTCCCACAGACCAAAGGCATGCACTATAGATTAATTGTTCCCCCCCCCCAGTTGGGATTAAGCGGTTTGGATAATGAATGAATGCATGTATCTAAAAAAATAATAGAAAAAAATAACCCCCCTCCCAGACACACAGTGGGCCGCCAACTACTGCTTAGGGGCGCGATATACTTAACGCTACGTGCCGTGTATGGTGGCGGATGCTGTTGCTACGCAAGCAGTGTACTGACTATACTTTTGTTAATCTTGATGGATTCCGACAGATGGCAGTGTACACTATGAAAGCGTCCAGTCCGCCATAAAGTGACAGAAGAAGAGGAAGAAGTAGAAAGCGGCAGTGCGAAAAAATATCGGCCAGTTTCGCTGTGAAATGAGGGGAAAAAAACTGTGTAAGATTTGCATTTGGATGTTACGAAGCTGCAAATAAAATGTCAAACTGTTCACCAGTTTTGATAGTAAACAACAATGCTGACGTCACGTCCCAAAACTTGAACACACTGCCACCCCAAGTTTTACTGGTACTGCAACTCGCCCACGTGCCGTGTTAATTTTTGGCGCCGTACTCAGCAGACGCGTCAAAAGAACGTGTGGCAGCCATGATGCGTGTGTGCAAGCGTATTGAGCGTTAAGTACACCTCGGCCATTAGTCTGAATGGTGGAATCCCTGGAACGCAAGCAGTTGAAAACACCTGCTATAGACGTAAGAATAACTGTACGTATGTGTATTACGGTAAGAACCAATATATGTAAGCTGCAATGTGCCTTCTGTTGCAACATGAACAAATAAGCGTACGCAAGTCCGAAATGGCAGGTTTAAATCTTTCTGAGCTCCAGACAAGTTGGTGCATCAGAAAACAATTCACACCCATGTGTCAGAAAAACATCGATACAGCTCATTATGATTTGTGATTTATGTGAACATGTGATTATATTGAAACGGTTCCATATTTGCTCTGATTTACTACAGACAGTTGAAATCCTCAAACAGAACATGGTCGTGAAAAGGAGATGGATATTTTGTTGAAACATGTTTTGTTCTAATAACAGATTGAGGTGTGAATGTTGAATAATGCAATTCATACCTTCATGCATGATTATTTTTCACCATGAACGCAACACACCACACCACACAATCACACCCCAACGAGACACAACTTCGGCACTGATTCTGCCCGTGTAGGAGCAGCAGTGGGCATGAGTTCCTCAGTGTTATATCTTTACCGGTCTGGATCTCACCGTGTCAAATCAGAGGGTGTATTTTTTCCTTTTTGTTCACTTCAGATTGGTTTTTGAATGATGTTTTGCTCTATCAGAACACTTGAAACCCTTGTCTCTGTTTCACGTCAACCTCCGGCAACTCACCAGCTTTTACACAACCAGTGACTTTTTCAAACCACAAACATTTATTTATACCTTTGGCGACGCTCCACAGACCTAATGATGATTAGAGCTGTTTTTAGGCGTTTTGTTGCAATAAATGTGCAATTGTGTCCCCTTTTATGATGATTCTTTAACAATTAATAAAAATGAACCACTATTATTTTTATTAACCATTAATCGTTTAGTTATTTTTACCGGCAAACGCGAGGCGTTCCCTCTCTCTCACACACGTTTCCTGCGACTTCTAATCGTCACAAGGAAGTGAGTTTGCTGACGTGTGGCTCAACATTTTGCGCGAAACAACGATTGGCCAAAAATTGCAGTAAAGTTGGGCAAAATTGCACGTTATTACTGAATTCACGCACTGCAAAAAATGAGTGTCAGAAAATAAGAAAATTTATCTTGTAAAGATCTCCTAAAACAAGAAAAAAAATCCTTCAATTTTTCCATGTTTTTAGCTTTAATATTCTTAGAATAAGCAAAGTTGTCATTAATTTCTTAACTCGTAGTGGAGAGCATGAGAACCTTACAGTTCTCTTAATTAAATTTCTTATTTCATGTTAAGAAGTTCTTATAATCAGTAAATTTTTCTTAATAAGATAATTGTAGCCAATGTTTCTTAAAATTAGATTATTTGTCTCACACATACAAGTCTAGTCAAGTCAGTTATTCTTAAAAAAACCCCCAACAAGATCTATTTTTTTCTTTTTAAGATTTTCTGGCTTGTTAAGATTTCATTTTTTGCAGTGCGAAGATTGGCTGAATTTGCGTTAATAGTTGCGATCGCAACATCGCGAAATCCTGGGGGTCTGAATAGAACTGTTTAAAGACCATTTCCAGCCTTTACTTGAAAATAAATAAATAAATAAAAAAAAAGTGAATAAATAAATAAAATTAAAAGCATGAAAACGTTATTTCGAACACTGAGACTAAGGTTCGAACTAAGGTTATGTTTAGCTGTATATTATTTACACTTAGTCATTATAAGAGCCAATATAGCAAGATGCAAGTGTGTGTGTTGTGTTCTGGGAGGCTATTGAAAGTGTGTGTCCATCTGTCTGTCTGTGTCTATCACAAGAGTTATATTTCCCCAGGGTTCCTCATACACACACATACACACACCTCCTCATCACTCTTCCTCCCCCGAGGGTGGCATCGCTCATAATCACATTTACCACACACGCCTCTGCAGAATATCAGTGCTGCGTTTTGGCTGTAACCCAAGGCCCAGGGGAACGGGGCTGGACCCACATTCATCCTGACAAAAACTCACACATCAAAACATGATACCCCAAAAAAGAGACTGCAATTGTGCATCTGTAATGCACAGCCCCAAGTTTCACCCTTACAGCACGGATGCCAGCTGAGCTGTGGGCCAAAGTGAGCTAATTCAATGAGTGACTACAGTGGTGCGTTTGAGATGTGAGAACGGTGAATAAAAACAAAATAACGTCTGTAACTTTAAAACACAACCTCGCAACCCAGGACACATAAGCATGCACTGTCCAATTTGCAGGATTAAATTGGGAAAAAATCAATCACAAATATTTTCTCCCTAAAAACAAAAAAACAAAATAAAATGACTACTTAAAGGAAGGCGGTAAAATTGCTTTATTCCCATATGGGTAAATAATGAATGTGCGGCGCACGACCGTGTCACGGCAGACATAGCGAATCTGCATTTAGATGGAAATGTTTTTACTGACCGAACCCCCCCGAGACTCCCCCTTTGTTTGAGAATCTGCCGATGTTTTTTAATCTTTCCTTCTCCAACGGAAGTCTAATCAGACCAAACAAGCTCAAAAATATTATAGCCGATGGGAGGGGACGGGAGGGAGAAGTTTGCGAGTAAAAAGTGAGATATATTTATAGAATCACAGGAGCTTTCCTGATGTATTGTGAATGTTGACTTTTGCCTTATTTGTTGACTCTTTTGAACATCTGAAATGCATTAAGAGCTGTCAGAAGGCTTTATCTGCCCGAGGCTTTACAGGCGGAGAAGAAGACAACAGCACAGCAGCGTTCTCCAGCAGAAACGCACACACAGTCTGGACATGTCTCTTTCCCCATTTTTTCCCCCTCTCTCTCGGCTCCTTGCTGACAGCACCCCCGCCCCCCCGTCTTCGGTGGTTATCCGGCCGCTATCCAAAATGATTGATCGGCACTCGAGTACGTCAACAATGACCCAGCCATCAGCAGTCATTTCATTCACTTGCTTAAAGTGGAGAAATTTCATCCATTAACCACCATTTAGGCTACATCGCAAGACAAATGCACAATGTCCTTTGAAAGGAAGATGATAATGATGATGAAGATGAAGATGAAGGAAAAACTCATTCGCTTGCAGTGACGTGCGACAGTTAAGATATCAGCATTGCCGTGAGCCAAACAGATGTTTTGCCTCCTGACCTTTTAGTACAGAAGGACAAGAGAAAGGTTCTAACACAATAGACCTTGTTCACAGAAAGGCGACGCCACCATGGGGGCAATCTAGAGATGCTGAACCCCCACTTCCAACACATCTCTTAATGATTACCATGGCAACAAAGGTACGTCTAGCCGGAAAGAGGAGGAGGGAGGAGAGAAAAGGATGTGGGGGTGGGGAGGAGGAGGAGGAGAAGGAGGAGGAGGAGGAGGAGGAGGGGATGAGGGCGGAGCTGCTCAGCTGACAGACAAACAATTATGACGGATGTCGTGTGTTGTAACAATGCCCTAAGAGCTTGAAGCAGAGCCAGCTGGACTTCTTTTAGGTGCTTGAAGACGTTTCACTTCTCATTTTAAAGGCTGGAGAAAGCTTTTGGATGAGCGGGGAAACACGTTCAAGAACTTAAAAGCAAATCCAAATGATTTCCTCTCATTGAAAAGTCTTCCTCAGTTCAAAAGAAGTGATTGGGAAAATTCTAGGCATCAGTTCTTGGAACTCAAGAAGATTTTGGATGAGAAGTGAAACGTCAAGAACCTAAAAGCTGTCCAGTTGCCTTTGATTCAAGCTCTCAACACTACCATGTCCTGGGCGACAGAGAACATACACAGCCTTGTAAGAATGCCGTTCCTCAGCACGTGATTCAGCACATGCTGGAGAAGTCCAGCGGTCACATTTTTGTGGATGTGTCAAATTTGTCGCTGCTAGGAACCTCATACGAAATTAGCTAAAAACACAGCATCACTTTTAGCATTCTACACTGGAATACTGCAGAACTAGGGGTGGTGGTCTAGTGGACCAAGAGGTTGTGGGTTCGGCTCCTACCTCTGGCACCACCATGATTGGGTCCCTGAGCAAGAATCTATGGCCGTGAAACAGCTTCAGTGCGGTTAGCTCATTTTCTCAGCTGCTTATAGTGTAGCTAACTACTATATTAAAACAGTAGCATGTTTGTAGCTTAGCTACATTTAAACATAAGTAGCTTGTAGCTTGAAAAGCCACAATTTAAAAGTAGCTTCCGCAACACTGACGATAGATCAACATCCAAAGACCAGTGCATTGCAACGCTGTTTCCTTGCAACTGTTGCCTCACATCAGATCCACTCCTGAGAAAGTCGTTCCCGTCACGATCCCCGGCCCATTCCCAGCTCCGACTCCATCAATATTCACAGAGGTCTTGGTGAGCCACCTCTCTCGCGCGCGTAAACACACTCTGAGCCCACATCCGTGACTAATTTCCTGCCCCGTGTCGGGTAATGGCCCATTTATCAGGCCCGGGCGTGAGGCTCCTGTCTGCCTTTTTTGCCCATCAAAATAACAGAGATCCCAACACATCCCCATCTCCAGCTTCCGTCTGCCAACAACCATCCATTTCCGTGTTCATTCCCGTAAACCTCTCTGGTCACCAACAGGCGGACTGCGGTCCAGATTCAGACCCAGACGTCGTTCTGTACAAACCTATAATTAGATTTTGACAAACCATTTCTATTTTGAATTGTGCAGATTTTCTCGCACTTGTGTAGTTTTATTTTCACTTTTGCATCTTTATCTCTTTGTATTTACGGTTGCCAGTGTACGTACGTAGGAAAACGACAGGCTTGTTGAGTGCAACTTTTTCTTTTATTTTTTTTTATATTAAGCATATTATTTTAAGATAGACGCCTAGGGAGAAGATCTTTATGTAGATCATTTTTTTCTGTATGTGCTGACAAAAACCTCATCCAGCAGAGCCAGCAGAAGCACGAACCGCAAACTCTGTCTGTTTAAGAAAACCAACAGGGGTCTGAAATTAAAGGATTTTGAGACCCTCCTGTTCGGGCACCGGGCAGAATCCGCTGTTTATCTCACCATACGGCATGAACAATAGCTACAGATGGCAGCAGACAGGGCAGAGAGGCGGAAACGGCAAGGGGCTCTAAAAACGTGAGCCACTTTAGCCCCTGGTCTTGTGTATATCTGATAAGAGCTTGGGGTCTAAAATCTCAAGTTTAATCACAATACGATATTAAATTGATAACAATATTGATATCAAAAAGTCTGCTAACAGACAATATCGTATACAGATTTTACACACTTCCATTCATATCAAATGAAAGAAAGCAGCTAAAATGTCAGTTGACATTTTTATTTTTGAGCCACCTTCCACGGTAGCCTGTGTTACTGCGTTTAATAAAAGTTGTGACCAAACCAGTCGACGTCTTCTCTCTTGATGTCTGAATGATCTCTTCATTTTGGACACGCAGTTGAACGCTGAACCGATGTATCGGTGTAGACGGCTGCATCTTCACGGCCCTACTTTTTAGCATTTATTGTGTAGTGAGAAATGCATCACAGCGTGCTTTTGGAAGCTGCGAGATATGAGTCCACCTTGGTGAATATGGAAGCAAGAATCTCTCTTGGCTTGGATGTAATTAGCAGCTTTTTTTCCTCTGTAGCTTGTTGTGCAACTAACTACTATATTAAAACAATAGCTTGACTGTAGCTTAGCTACTTTTAATCATAAGTAGCTATTAGCTTGAAAAGCTAGCGTTTAAAAGTATCTTTTCCAACACTGTCAGGTTTGAAGGGGAAAAAAACAGGGACAAGCTTTCCTTCCGAACCAGTAACGGAATTAGCTTTAAATCGGTGTGTGTGTCAAACGGATTACTGTGACTAAGGGTTAGTGTCACATCATGCAGAGCTTAGCTCTCTCTGTCTTCTTTCTCTCTCTCTCCCTCTCTCTCTCTCTCGCAGGGGCGGACAGCAGCAATATCGGCACGCTCGATGAGAGGCGGTTATAGGCATTACGGTGAGTAATGACGAGTCTTTAGGTGGCAGTGGCGAGAATTGGGGCTTTGGCAGATAAAAGCGTCCTGCTCATGCAGCTCCCTATTTACCAGCACAGGGTCCAGGAGGGCGGAACAGGAGGAATCAGTCTTCATCTCACGCCCCAAGCGCCTCATCAGTGTCAGGAGGAGAGCAGTCGGGCTACCGTGATTATCAGGAGATGAAAGGACGCGAACGCAGCTTCTACGGCGAGATCGCTCTCAACTCTGGCTTATAAACCGCAGACGACGAGCAAAACGTAGTGTTGAGGAAGCTACTTTTAAACTGTAATTTTTCTAGCTACAAGCTACTCGTTGCTAGAAATAAGTTTTTTGGCTCGGAAAAGGAGAGTGATTTTATCACTCAATACATCAGAGAAGATGGGAAAATTGAGGGTGAAACACTCTCGCTGAGCCAGAGCAAAATCAAGCAATCATTGCCACATTCACACATGGCTCTCATCTTGCTTTGTTAAAAGCAATCAAAAACCATTTCGAACAGGGAACAGGACATGCGAAAATTTGTCTTTTTATGTCTGTGCGAGTTCAGGAGGATCTAATTTATCCAATTTTTAATTTTTTAATTTGATCATATTTTTTACATTTTTAATTTTGTCTTAGGTCAAACCAGTGTTGGGGAAGCTACTTTGAAACGGTAGCTTTTCAAGCCTCTGTCATGACACAGGCACATAACCGCAGAGCATTTTACAGGATTTTCCAATAAAAATTAAAACCAGACAATGGGGGAATAACTGACTGAACCAATAAAAGCACGGGGGCTGAACTGAATACATGAAAAACTGGTGCACACAATGACAAAGTGGGATTAACAGAAAGAACCAATAGGAAGACAACACAAGACAGGGCAGAGAAAACAAAGCATCTTCGATGCTTCCATCTTCATCAAAGGGTCCCCAGTGACGCAATGAGTGTGAGCTGCGTGAAAATATTAAACTTTGTAAAATAAGAAAAAGAAAAGTATTTTCGTAATAATGCAACGTTTTGTTGTTTTTTAAAAAGCAATCTTTCACAGCTTCATAACTGATAAGCTAGTGAGAAAAGTACTTAAGTCAGTAGTGACTCTGTGTGTGTATTAGTGTGAAGATGCAGGATGGTGAAAGAGAGAGAGAGAGAGAGAGAGAGACGCTGGGTTGGAGGACAGATTGGTAGAAGCCATGCACATTTTTGCTGCAATCCTGCAGCAACCCGAGTATTCGAGACGTAGCTGAGATGACAGACTGAACTTTGAAAAGGAGTCAAAAGATGTTTCATCACTTCTTGTCAGAGAATCTGATGGACACTGAGGGAAGCACGGCCAGAAGCTACTTTTAAACAAGCTATTTATGATTAAAAGTAAGTAAGCTACAGCCAAGCTACTGTTTTAATAAAGTAGGTAGCTACACTACTAATTTACAGAGAAAAAAAGATGCTGACTACTGTACATCCAAGCTGTTTCATCTAGTAATCCTTAATATTTGTGCTCTAGGAAACTCTGAAGGCAAATTAATTTTTAAAAGTTTAACATTGGTTTCAATGTTTTGGAGGTTGAGAGTTTTTCCATTTTTTACATTAAGTTACATTCTGTTTTCGCCCTTCAGAGTCATACATTTTGATCAATATGGCCACAGATTCTTGTTTGCATCTTCACCAAGGTGGACTCCATCCTCCAACTCCATCTCACAGCTGCCAAGAGCGCACTGTGATGCAATGAGCAGTAGCCCATTATATGCAAAGCCGGCCCAAGCCTTTATGGGGCCCACTAAGCAGAATTTCATTTGGGGCCCCTCACCATCACTTCAATGTTATTTTTGTAGTTATTCTTTTTTTAATCATGAAGTCTTGACATTTTAAGCGCTCTTGTGGGCCCCCTGTTGGCGTGGAGGCCCTAAGCAGCCACTTAATTTGTGTACGCCTTGGGCCGTCTCTGGTCATATGCCACTTCTGCCAATTCAACACCAATCAGAAATACCTGGTAGTCAATTTTTTTTATTTTTATGTAATAATCTAGTGTTTTGCCATGATACGCTGAAATTTGTTACAAAAAAAATCTTACTGGAAATGTATAGCATTTTAAAAGCAGCTTTTCTACTGATAAGATGCTAAAAAGGAAGTTAACAGCGTCACAGATTTTCGTTACTCCCCAACGCTGTCCAGAAGTGGCCAAAAACTCACCATGTTGCAGAGAGAGGAGAAGACAGACGATGAGGAGAGAATGCAGGCCAGAGGCACGCTGCTCCCCCGACATCCTGAGGAAAAAAAGGAGAGAGACAAAGAAAGAGAGAGAAATTAAACCAAACCTGCAACACCATAAAAGATTACAAAGAAAGCTTCTCTTGTGGAATTTTCTCATTTCACGCTTCCAACACGGCTACACTACTACGCAATGCTCATTTTATCCGTGTTTTCCAACATCAGCCGTCGGGCGTCAAATATTTACCCACATCCAGCCCCAAAGACGACACGAGCAAATAAAGTCAGCCAATTCAACAAGATGAATACCTTTGTTCCCATGGTAATTGTTGGGCATGGCGTGTCTTGACATTTTCACAAAAAAAAGGCTTTGAATATCTACAGCGACAGGCTGAGAATGAACACTGAAAAGGGGAAGAAAAAGCAGCCACAAGAGAGACACTGCAAACCAAATGTCCAAAGACAGAGGTGAAAAGACCACCCCAATCTTCTATTGTGGACAAGAAAAGAAGAGAGACACTGGTCAAACAATAGGTTTTGAGTTTAACCACTCAAGCAGAGCTTTCCATTTCCGCTTTCTTTGACGCACCAGACGCCAGACAAACGACCGACGACTTCGTTCCACAGCCAAATGGATTAAAGAGTCTTTAGTGGGAGCTTGGTAGTTTGGAGACAAAGAGGCCTTTCCTAAATAATAGATGCTTTGTGGGGTCGCTGTGTCGTGGCCGAGAGCGATACAGGAGCTGGAGTCGGAGAGGCCGGTCACGGGCAGGCAGGTGTAGGTTTCCTCGCTCATTTTTATTCGCACAATAGTTTCTTGTCTGAGCGCATACAAGTGTATAGAAGAAGAGCTGTCACAGTTTTCTGACTCGATAATTCGACTGATACTACATAGTCGTGGTTATAACCAAACATGAGGGAATGTTTAACAAGCCAAGTATCCTTCGATCTTCACTACAAAATACAAAAAAATTGTGCAAGAAGTGACCAGTGCATGCAAAAGACTGTAAAAAACCATGAAAATCATAGAGCAACTCTCTTACTGCCAAGCAAGAAAACAATGCTATCCATTCCTGTGAGAAGAATTGTGCTCAAATTAAGATAGAAGAAACTGAAAATTACAGCCGAAGAGGTCAGCCACAGGATGGGGGGGAAGTCAACGTTCCCCATGTCTTAATTGTTTCTCAGTCCAAAACCTTAAAAACACCTTTTTTCAATATTCATTTACAAGACCAAAATGTTTTTTGGGGGAAAATGCACACTCAATTTCCATTTTGGTTTCTTTATTAAATGCAAGTGGCACAAAGGTTTAATAGAATATTGATAAATAAAGCTCAAAAATATTAGATTAAAGTGACCTTTTTACTGCCAAGGACTAAAATGAAGCGGAAAACTCCTATGAGCTCATACCATTTAGTTCTTTATAGAACGCAAGTTTTACTGCTCATTTTTATTCAGACAAAAATTTCTTGTCTGAATGCATACAACCATATAGAATAGCTGTGACTTGATATTTTGCTTGATGCTCCACAATTGGGGTCATGCCCAAAAAGAGGTAAGGTTTAACAATCTGAGTATTTATTCGTTCATTTTTCACATTAAAATCAAAAACCAAAAATGTCTTTTTTAAATATTCAGTTGAAAAACCAAAATGAAAAAGTCATTTTCCGAATCTCCGTTTTGCAATAAAAAAAACAACAAAAAAATTAACATAAAAAATGGAAAAGGAAGCGCAATCAAAACACTGAAAACCCACAATTAAATTCAGTTTAGGTTTTAATCAAATGTAAGTGGTGATTGTTACTCGCACAAGGCTGTAAAAACATGTAAATCTCAGATGAAGGAGACATCTTACTGCCAAGGAACAACATGAAAGTAGCCATTCCTATAAGCAGGAAAAAGAGTAGTGACCACTCTAACGCTAACGCTAACGCTAACTTCCGGGTCACCCCACTTGCTCCCAACAACAACAACAACCTGAAACGGAGAATTGGTGTGTTTTCCATATTTACTTTGAGCCCAAACTGCAGTATTGATAGCTGCAATATTAAAGCTCGCAAAATTAATCGAAATCGTATCGCAGCGTTGTTTTGTCGGCAGACATCGAATCATCTGTTGAGCCAATATAATGACCTCAAATCAGAGGCAAACCTCAACGTTTGCACCTCAAGGACAAACCTTTATTAAAGCGCTCCAGCCTGCATCTCAGCCTTCCCAACATTAACCTGCGCGTGTGATACAAGGCTCCATTTCCGACACAAACCCGGGTTCTCCTTCTTTTAGTGACACTGTCGACGTTCTTTCCCCGAGCGACGTGAACAAACGAAGTAGCGACACGTCATTCCTCCTCCCCGTCCTCCTCCTGTCTTCATCCCTCTCTCCTGTCTTCCCTATCTCTCACTCCTCACTTGTCAGAGAGACGCTCTCGCTTTTTCCCCCCTCCGCCGTGCTGCCAGGCTCCTGTGTCTCAGCTGGAGCAGCTCTAGCTCTATCTCTTAATTGTATCTGTGAGTCGGAGTCACGCTTTTCTTGGCGGCCTTCGCAAGCGAGTGACAGCCGAAAGGATGGCAGCCTTCGGGCACGCGGGCGGGCAGACAGACGTCGCCAGGGCACCCACGCGCACACATACACACCTAAATAAATCTAAATATATAAGACATAAAAAAACTAAATATATAACCACGCTGAGAACACAGATTCTGCTAATTCTGCTCTGTTTTAACAAGTTTGCAAAGTGTTTATTAGGTTTTGTCAGTTTTTTAAACAGTAGATTTTCAAGTTCCTTTAGCTATAGCCATGCTATTGTTTTAATATGATAGTTAGCTACGCTACAAGCTACATCTGAGCAATTTAATTAGTCATTTGTAATATTTGTAATGTAGAATATTTGTAAATCAAACAGTTTTTTAAAAAAATGTACTGTAAAGTCAAATCTCAGTTAGGTTTAAGGGTTTCAAATAAGTGAGTTCTGTACATTTTGCTCTTCAGAGGGATCAGGTTTGATAAATACGGCCATCGATTTGGCCAAGATGGACTTCATCCTCCGACTTCACCTCACAGTTGCCAAAAATGTGCTGTAATGCACGGAAACCTATCAGATGCCACTTCTGCCAATTTGGCACCAATCAGAAACATCTTCTAAAGCTACTTCGTTTTTAAAGTCAGTGATTATTTGTCATTGTGAACGCAGCACAGCACACCATACAGTGCAGCACAACGAAATGTGACTTCAGTATTTGACCCATTAGTCAAGGAGCAGGGGGCTGCTTTTTGGCAGTGCCTGGGGGAGCAGTGCTTGGGGATGGTACCTTGCTCAGTCTGGGGTCAACTCCCTAACCGTTACGCTACCAACTGCTACCTGCATTAGTGATACAAAGTTAGTAGTCACTAATTTTAGTTAGCTACTCCCTAAAACTGGGTTTATACAGCAGAAACTTGAGGATTAAATGGCAAAAATGTGACACTTTAGATGGGTGAATTTATAAGAGCTGATCTGAAATCAGAGTGTGTTTCTTGACGGCTAAAAGTCTCAACTGCTTTCAGGCTGAGAAACGGAAAAAGATGTTATGAAACACCTCAGCGAGGCAGTCAACTGCAGTCTGTCTACAAAGCAGAACACGCTCACGAAATGTCACTCACTCTGTCAGTGAAACACACAAATTCAAGCACACACCCAAGCACACACACAGTTTGGTAACTATAAGGTTGTATTCAGCGCTTTTAAAATTAATATTTTTAAATAAATGACCTTTTTATTAGGCCACACGTTGACTTAATTCCTAATTTGTTCTAAGAAAATTATGCCGTTTATTGAAGATATGCATATTTATGTACACACACATTTTGAATACTTTGTTTCTCTATGATAAATCATTAATATACCTCCAAAACTCTAAAATGAGCTACCTCTGCATGTACACTGGCACCAACATTATCCCTTTTAAAAATCTCCTCAAATGCACTGTTATTCCGTGGCTTTTAATTTAGTGTCAGAACTGTTTTTTGGACAAGACAGGGACGTGTTTTATCTTATTATACAGTCCTTTGTTCAGCTGTTGTTGTATGAAATGTGTTTTAGAAATAAATTTGATTTGATGAATAAAAATAAGGCATTTACACTATATATACAGTACTGTGCAAAAGTTTTAGGCAGGTGTGAAAAAATGCTGTAAACAAAGAATGCTTTCAAAAATGGAAGTGTTAATCATTTATTTTCATCAATCAACAAAATGCAGTGAATGAACAAAAGAGAAATCTAAATCAAATCAATATTTGGTGTGACCACCCTTTGCCTTCAAAACAGCATCAATTCTTCTAGGTACACTTGCACACAGTTTTTGAAGGAACTCGGCTGGTAGGTTGTTCCAAACATCTTGGAGAACTAACCGCAGATCTATAATCCTATAATCCTACAAAATAATATAATGACGACAAAATAATATAATGACTATAATCCTACAAAATAATATAATGACGACAAAATAATATAATGACTATAATCCTACAAAATGCCTGACTTTGTGCAAGTGTACCTAGAAGAAAAAGAAGAGTTCTGCAGTCACACACACACTCAAACATACAATATACACGGACTGAGGTTTATGCGCCTCTACGGCACTTCAACGTGCAATTTTACTCTCCGCTCACACAAAAGAAATTGGGGCGATTTTTCTTTCTCTCTGACTTTACCCGAACATTTCTTTTTGCACATTTACACAACAGTCGCACTCTCTTTATCGTGCCTTCTCTAAACAATTCTTCATCGGAGCGCATCCACGTGGGGTTTAGATGAAAACGCTGCGAGAGTGGGCTCTGCTAAAAGCCTCCTCATAAAAGCTGAATGAGCACCACCAGCAGTTAGCAGCTTCACACTACCACACACACACACACACACCCACACAACACAACACAACACCAACAACTACAACATGCGTCACCACTGATCAGTTCAGAAGCCTGGGGATAAGGAGAGTGGGGAGTGGAGGGGAGGCAGGTGGAGTGAGAGCGGAGAGAGAGTTGGAAGTGGGGGAGAGAAAGAGAAAGGCGGAAGGGGAAATCTGAATAAAAGAGATAAAGAAGGGATATAGTATAAGTATGAGAGAAAGTGTTGAGAGAGAATTAAATAATATAAAAGAGAGATACAGTGGAGAGTGATGAAGATGAATTAAGTGCACACAGGAAAGAGAGAAATACGGTTGAGAGAAAGTGATAAAGAGCTCAATAAAGTAGAGTGTAGAGGAGAGAGAGAGAAAGGGAGACACGAGAATGTAGTGGAGAGAGGGCGATAAAGAGATAAATACAGTGGAGAGAGAGATTAAAAGGGAGAGAGGTGCGTAGAGAGCAAAATAAATACAGTACAGTATAGACAGAGGTATAGAGACATACAAAGGGAGAGTAGAGAGAGAGGAGAACGAAACAACAGACGGATACAGTAGAGAGTGAGGACTGAGGAGGAAGTGCACACAGGACGAGGGAGGGAGAGGGGAATATAGTTGTGAGAAACTGATGAAAAGATAAATACAGTAGAGTGTAGAGAAGTGGAGAAAGGGAACGAGGGATATAGAAAGCATATAGTAGAGGAGGGAAGATGCAGTATCGAGATAAAGAGGGAAAAATAAGGAGAAAGACAGAGACAGTGTCATACAATAGAATAAGATCAGAGATGGGTACTTATGTAGGAATCTGTACTTTACTTGACTATTTTTGGGCCAACTTTTAACTTTCACTACATACTTTTATTTTTAGCATGAATATCTGTACTTTCTACTTCTTACATTTTAAAATCAGGCTCAATACTCTTGTTTCTTTTAATTTAAATGTTTTTTAGGCCGTTTTGCTGTGCATTGGTTGATTGGTTGGTTGAGGCTGAAAAAGGTAGTAAACACGCACAGAAAAGACATTTGTGTATTCTCTTTACACATGATGCACAACATGATAGAAATGATAAAGCAAGAGAAAATGAGAGAGAGAGAGAGAGAAAGAAATTAAAGCAGGCAGCAACTCGGTGGGAAATGATATGGTGATTGCAGTGCTAGAAAGAAGCGTAGCTCGACGGAATTCAGTTGAGTTTATTTCTACAGCGCTCTTTACAGCACTATAATATTTGATCATCATGTAGAATGAAGGCAATGGCTAATGGAGCTTTATGTATTCATGTGGCTTTATTTTTCTTTGCTTGCGCTCTATAGTCAGCTTTGCCCGAAAGTGCTGGTTTTGTCGGTCACAAGGGCACTTTATACTTTTATACTTTTAGAGGCTGTACTTTTCACTGGAAAAAAGCAGTTGAGTCAATACTTTAAAAAGTATAGTCTTTTTAAACACAAATCTATACTTCTACTTGGGCGATGAATGTGTGTAGTTTAGACACCGCTGACTAAGATACAATAAAGAGATACAGTAGGGACCATAAAAAAGAAAGAAAACAAAATATAGACGTTAAGCGAGAGATCTGAAAAAGGAGAGTGTAGAAAGGGAGAGATAGAGAGAGAGTTAGAGTAGGGATCAATAAAAATAAAGAGAAGAAATGTATGTGTAGAGAGAGAAGTAAATAAATTAGAGTAATAAGAGAATAATATAATTGAGAGATACAGACGAGATTGACAGCGAGTTAAATACATATGAGAGAGAGAGAGAGAGAGAGAGGAAAAAGAGATTGATCTAAAAAAGAGAAAATGAGATAGAAAATGATGAAATAGAATGACAGAGGAAGACTGAAATACAACATAATAAAAAACGTACAAGAGATGGAGTGAGAGAAAGAAAGAGGTAAATACAGTAGAGGGTAGAGAGCGGAGAGAGAGAAGATGAAAGGTAGAGAGGTGGATGCCGTAGAGAGAGAGAGAGAGAGAGATTCAGTAGGAATATATAAAGAGAAAGAGTGTGTAAAAAGAAAGGTGAATAAAACAGGAAAGTATCATGATATAGGCTGGTAAAGAGATAAATACAGTAGAGTAGCGATGGGGAAATAGAAATAGAGAGAGAGAGAGGGAGAGAGAGATTCTGTTTGAGCCGCTGGAGCTGCCTGCTGATATCAGCACTTTGTCACAAAACACCACGAGTCCCAGCGTCCCCAAACCCCCCAAACCACACACTCCAAACACTCCACACACTCACTCCCTCCCTCCCTTCAGCCCTCCATCTGTTTCAGCCAAGCGAGGGACAGATCTGCTCTCCGGAGCCGCCAGACGCAAACTTTACTGCTAATCAGACTCATAATTAGCAGCACAGTTGCACTAAAATGGTGAAGTGTAAATTTGTTTAATACTTCTCCACAGTTTGATCGGGAAAAGAGATGCACATATGCAGGTTTATTCTGCCAGACTGTGTGTTTGTGGCTGTGACATGAAAACTGGCTGAGTAGAAAGACTTTGATAAAAATGAATTGATGTGAAGGGGGAAAGAACGAGGGATGGTGAAAGTTTAAAAAGAAAAAAAGAAAAAAAGATGAGTGCGGGTCAAAACTGATGGTGATGTGTGTTCAGTGAGGTGGTCCATGGACTCTTAATGGGAGAAAACTAATTCCTATGGAAAAAAGAAACAACAGAAAAAAAGGATTAAAAAAAGACGAGTATCGGGTCGGGGCGGCTACAGATATGCGAAGAGGCCCATGGGCTCTCGAACCACATCGTATTTGGTGGCTTTGCCACATCGAATGTGCCTGCTAGCCTGACGTGTTTATACTTAACGCACGCTGATAAACATTTATTGTGGAGAAAAAGCCTTTTCTTTGCGTCCGAGTAATTTCACGCTAAAAATGCGCTCGCCTGAAACACCACAGACTTTAGTGACAGAACGGCACAAAAAAGGTGATCGTTGAGGAAAAATCCTCGAACGGCAGACGTACTGAGCAGCAAATTCAGTTGTAAAACGTGTCTGGTTGTGTGGATACTACAGTGATGAACTTTTCAGCGTAGCACAAGCAGCCAGTGCAGTAGATTCTTTATGCGACTGTGTGAAAATGTAGTTTGCAGTTCGTAATAAATGTTATGGGCAATAGTAAGTGTAAAACTGAGCTTGGTAGCAAACCAATAGCATTTATTTCACCAATGCTAGACGCGCTAACTGTAGTAGCAGGTTGCAAATGTTTATTTCGAGTCTTTTACCTTGAATTTAGTAAAGAGTGAGGGGTTGGGGGTCACCTCACATCACGCATAGGGGGGAGTGGGGAAGAGAGCGTGTTAATCTGTGCTTCACACCACATGGGGAGACCTTCACTTTCTGCCTTTGTCTTTGACAAGGCGTTAAAAAACAGCTCCTAGCGCAGAGTATGAAGGAAAATTTGTACGGTTTTGAGATGGTGGCTTTATTAAACCGCGGTATATTGGTGTAGCGGTAACCGGTCCATGCCTAATGTTGAGTATATTATAAGAACAGTATTTTCCTTTTGTAATAATCTAGTGTTTACACGACTAAACATTTGTAGTTTCATTAGTGATACATACAGAAAAAGTAGTTGAGTTAGTAGCGTCTGTTTACACGTATGCAAATATTTTTATGAACACATTTTTTTATACGTTTGGGCTTTCGTTTACACGTATCCACAGAATCCAGCGTTTTGAAAAATCTTCAATTTGGAGGGCGTTTTAAAAAATATGTGTTTGGCTAAAACGTTTAAAAACGCATTTATAAAAATATCTGCATATTTGTAAACAGGCCCTTAGTGAGCTACTCTACAACACTGAAAATTCAGTTACATTGAAAAAGTAACAATTTGTTAGAAAGAAATGCAAAAAGATTGGGCAAATCAGATCTTCACAAACCCCTAAAAACCTGAACATGTGCTCACACAGACACACAAAGAAGAATTTCCACATGTCCTGTTCCCTGCCCTAAATGGTTCTTGATTGCCTTTAATAAAGCAAAATGAGAGCCATGTGAGAATGATTGGGTGATTTTTGCTCTCAACGTGACCGTTCACTTTTCGGAGCAATAACATTACTCTTTAACTTTCACCACAAAAAATACTTTTCTGCTCATAATAATTGAGTTATTTCTGAAACGCCCTGAAACGTAGCTCGAAATACACTCTCTTAAGTTCAAAATGGATCTTGTGGTGTGACGGGTGGAGGAAAAACGTTTCATTCCACACCAACAAGAAATCTGGAGTGGAGCTCTTTCACCTGAGTGTATTTTTCCTTGAAGCACAGGTTCTTTTTAAAGCACTTTGAGAAACAAAAGTGCTACCTTTTCCTTTAAAGGCAAACAACAAGTGGGAGCGAGATGCGTTCCAGGAGTAGTCAGGAAAATAAGACGTTCTCTCCCCAGAATCGTGACAATGCCAAAATTGTCCTAAAATCCAGACCCTTTGTCATCAAACCATTCGCCTCTCGTCCCACCACTAGAATAATCCTGACAATCACGGCTAAGCTCTCATCTTCTGGAGACTCTTGGAGATATTGCCTCTCGTTTTTTCGGCGTCTCCCACTGGTGTTGCGAAGAGCGAGAGCCGAGGCCGGCCCTTTGGTTTTGAAAAATGAGGTGACAGAAAGCTTATTTTTGCGTGAGCCGGGACACCGTCGATTCCGCCAGCCGCTCTGCTTTCTATTTGCACCTGCAGAAGACGAGGTTGCTGCACCTGAACTGTGCAGAGCAGGCAGATCTTTTTATCCGTTCCACAATCCCGAGCTTTTTTTTTTTGTTGGGAGTTTGATCAACTCGAAAAGAGAATGTGAAATGTTCATACGTCTTGGCAGACCTACAATACTGATGCTCTGGACTCGACTTGGAGTAGAGTCAAAATTCACGTCTGCGAACACAGAAGGTTGTGGATTCAATCTGACCTTATTCCAGCTCCAGCAGCATCATGGCCATGCTGGATAATGATTTGATCAGTCATCAGTGTGTTACGTATTTCTGTCATTTACTTAAAACTTCAAACAATAATTTGTCATTTCAACCAGTAATACCAGTAATTTTTTTTGCAGAAAAAGCAGATATGACATTAATGCAGAATGCATTATTGCTCTAAGTGAACCATTTTCTTATAGAAAGCAATACAGAGGAGGAAACCAATTAAACAATTAATAGGTGAATTAGTAAAAGTGAAAGTGAGTGATTTTTTTTTTCATTGTGAACACCACACAGTGCACCACAACAAAACATGACCTCTGCATTTGACCCATCCGTGAAGGAGCAGTGACAGCTCCCAGGGAGCAGTGCATGGGGACGGTACCTTGCTCATAAGTACCTCAGTCTTACCTTTACCGCTCTTGAGATTCGAACCGGCGACTTTCTGATCACGGTGCGAACGTCCTAGCTGTTACGCTACCAACTGCTCCTGTCTATGTATATTAATAACTGTATATGTAATTTTAAACTTTCACGTTTTACAATGTATCTTAAGCCCAAGTTCATTTATGGTTAAAATGTTTTGGGGGAACAGGAACTATCACTGTAAAACTGATTTGATCAATTAACCATGTTAACATACTTCTTTCATTTATGTCGGTTTAAAACAATAATTTATGCATTTTCTAGGGTTATAATTTAGGTTTACAGGTCAGTTCATAGAAATGAAAAATGTTAAATTCCATATTAATTTAAAAGTGTAAGTTGTAACTACGGCTATATTTTTAGGTGAATGTGTTAATATGCCACACTAATTATTTGAATGATTTAAAATCTAGTTTTGAAATCCCCACTAAGAGTTTCACTTTGATCTGTAAGATTACACATTTAAACTCTGCAAATTTCAGTATATATACTTCCTATATGGCATATTAACACATTCGCACATGTGGCCATGAAATGTTATTTGATATTGTGTAAATTATTATTTTACACTGAAATAAATAAAAGAAGTATGTTAACCTGATTTATTAAATCCAGGATTTCGCGTTGTTGCGATCACAACTATTAGCGCGAATTCAGCCTCTCCCTGCAAATTCATCGCGTCCTTGCAATTTTGATTACAAGATTGATTAAGTGGGATTCTTCCCCTACCCGGATCGTTCTGGCCTTTGCTAAGAGGCAGCAGCGGGCGGGGGCGGGAAGGAGGGCCGGGTGAAATATCGCCGAGTGAGGCTCCTGAGACCACGGGAATAATTAAGCGATGACATGATGGCCAGCCCTCAGGACTCCAGCCAGATTCGCTGTTATCGGACATAGTGCCATTTACGAATGCATTCTTTGTTCCGTGTTCCCAAGGGGTTTGACAAATCACGTCCACGTTTCATCACAACACAATATTATGGGCCAGTTTCCCAGTCAAGGATTAAGGCTAGTCCTAAACTAACTTTGACTTTCAGTGGTTAATCTCCACTGGTATTGCAACTTAGTCCAAGACTAGGCTTTAATTCATCACAAAGTCTGCTACCGTACAATTTTGATTTGAATCTGGTGATTAATATGAAATATCATATATTGAATTAACGTCTTTTCTTCACATCAAATCACAAAAAGCAACAAAAAATTAATTCCTGAGCTCAACCAGGCATTTATATGTAAACCAATGTTCTTTTTTCGTGTTTTTTTCTGCTGGCAGCACCTATTTTTCATACAAATCTTGTCAAGTTTTTATAAAAACGTGTCTCTCGTTAGCCAATCAAAATCAAGGAGGGGGGCGGGACATACACTGTCAAGAACTCACTACAAATGGCAGCATATCTGGAGCAGCAGGAGAAGATTTCATGCACCCAATCTCATCTAGAAGACGTGAGATTCTATTTCAAACTCTGCCACTAATGCTAAAATGCGACTTCTCTCCATCTTGTCAGATAAAAGAAACACATTGAAATAGGAACGAACGTGGAAGTGGCCGATGGCGCTTTTCGTAACTTAGCAACAACGAGCACTGAGAGAAAGTGCCGAGAAAGCACTCTGGAAGTGAGGTTTCGAGCACTCGCAGCGGAAAAAAACGCGTCTGGTGGACACACGCCCGAAATCTCAGGCTGCGTCATTATTATCAGTAGACGTGGTCTTGATTTAGTCCAGACAGCACCAGTTCTATCCACGTGCTTCCACTTTGACATCACAAGTTCGCTTTTTAGACATCACTTGCATGAAGGTCTAACGAGTGGATGCCTCATTTATCCACTCAGCAACTTTTAGAGTTGTGTTGAGGGGTCAAGCTTTACTCAAATCTGGGTATTATGTCAACTTAAGTGTGCTGTTTTAAAGCTCAGGTTGTTTTTCATTATTTGTGACTTCCGTTCATTATGCTTGTGCAGGATAAAGTCAAGTTCCGAGTGCACAAACACACTAGGAGGTTTTCATGATAATAAAACCACACAGAGTAAAGATGATAAACCCAAATGAACAGGAGTGAGTCTTTGGCACAAAGTCCTGTGGTGGCTCGTTTAGCGGATTCTCCAACCCACCGCTGACGGCCGAGCCGTAGAGAGAACGAGAAAGAGAGAGAGAGGGAGAGAGAGAGAGAGAGAGAGAGAGAGAGGTAAGGAGGGGAACAGGTGGGGAAGGGACAGAAGTGAACGGCGGAGCGACTCGGCAGGAGGGAGGCAGCGTTGTGCCAGCAGCCGTCTTTTAATAAGGTTTTCCTCTCATTTGTGGCATCTAGCCTCCCGCAGTTCTCTGTGTTTCTTTGATGCTGTTTAGTGGAAAAGATGTGGGAAAACCTCACAACTGTCTGATTTTGTCACGTTAATCTGGACGTTCTTGTGTGTGAATCTCAATAAGCAAAGGATGAGAAAGAACCTTGTTGATGGCAATGTGTTGATGTACTTTTCAAGGTTCTGGAGAAAAGGAAAAATCTTGTGCTTTGTTTATCTATTTCTGCTTTGTTTATAACTTCACACCTGCTCCACCTTGTTCCTGCCGTGCGACCATGATCATTTATTAATGTATTTATTGTATTTTATACTGTGGTATGTTGGCGCCTGCCCAGGGTTGGTCCCCCCGCAACCCCAGTTGGGATTAAGCGATTCGGATAATGCATGAATGAATGAATACTAGGGCTGAAACCATTATTCGAATAACTTGAATAATTTGATTACAAAAAAACGGTCGAGGCAATTTTTCTAGCCTTCGTTTAATTCATTTCACTTGCTAGAGCGCACAACGTTTTCAGTTCCGCGATCAAGGCAAGACCTGATCCCTCTGCATATGAACGTTTACTGTGATGTTGCTTCGAGTGGCGGGGGGGGGGATTGTGGGAAATGTAGTTCTCAAGTTATTTCACAGATTCTTGCTTCCATCTTTGTGATCAAGGTGAACTCTGACTCCATCTCACAGTTAACAAGAGCGCACTGTGATTTATATTGTATTTGTAACTGCTAAGAGAACCTGCAAAAGTGTCTGCATTCTTACAGATTGGCAAGACCAAGCTTTCTCATTCTGGCACGGGGCGCCATGCGAGCTGACAAAGACAAAGCGGGGGCCGGTAGATGGCGTGTGTGTGTGCGTGTGTGTGTGTGTGAGGAAAGCGTGTGCCAGAGCCTCGGACCAGGTGTCGGAATGGTCTCTGGTGCTCAGTCTCAGCCCACTGCCTCTGATCCCTTTATGAAAACACAGCGAGCTCCATCAATCCCTCAGCCATTATCCAAATTGTGAAGTGTGAAGCATATGTTACCACTACAGCTGCTCTGGCTCCTAAAACATACACACACACACACACACGCACCCATTTACACAGTGCTGGGGAAGCTGCTTTTAAACAGGTAGCTATAAGCTAGATTGATTAAAACAAATAACAAGTTGATCAAAAATGTGAAACATGGTGTTAAAAGTAATATGTTTGTAACATTATAATGTCAAACCACAATAAGGTTTAAAGTACATTATGGACGTAGAGGGCGTTTGTGTGAAAGCAAATGTGTAAGTTCTGTCCATTTTGAGTGAATTTTTTTGGTTATTGTGAACACACCACAGCACCACAACAAAATGTGACCTCTGCATTTGACCCATCCATGAAGGAGCAGTGGGCAGCTAACAAGGGCAGTGCCCGGGGAGCAGTGCTTGGGGACGGTACTTTACTCATGAGTACCCCAGTGGAAACTTTACCGGTGTGGGATTCGAAGCAGCGACCTTCTGATCACGGGGCGAACGTTCAACGCTTACGCCACCCCCTGCCCCTTTGCCTTTCAAAGTCATATATTTTCATAAATATGGTCTTGCATTCTTGCCTCCATCTTTTCCAAGACGGACTCCATCCTCCCACTTCATGCCACAGCTGACAAGAGCGTGCTGTGATGCAATTAGGCTGCATTTTTTTGTAACAATGTAGCATTTTGCCACTAAATCAATGTTTGTAAAAAATGTTAGTTAACGGAACAACTCCAACATTTTAAGGGCCGGTTTGCGCCTATTTTTAATACAAATCCTATGAGCTTCAGCGTTCAGAGCGCTAAGCGGCTTCAGTAGAACAAAAAAATGCTGGTGGAGAGGTTTTTTTTACTGTAGCGCTCAGAGCGCTTCAAGTTGAAATCCGTACAACTTTTAAAACAGCGCTGGGCTCGTCAATATCACTCCTCTCTTGCTAGCCAATCAAAATCGAGGAAGGGGCGGGACATACACAGTCAAGAACTCACAAACAACAATGGTGGCGTATCTGGAGCAGCTGGAGGAGCTAACTAGTTCAAACGCTGCTGCTAATGCCAAGATGAGATGTTTATGTTGGTTAAACTACCGATCTCAAAGGAACATGTTACAATGTTTGCATGAAATAGGAACAAACGTGGAAGTGGCAGATGGCATTTTTCGTAACTTAGCAACAACAAGCACAGAGAAAGCTGACTGGAAGTGAGGTTTTGACCGCCCTCAGCGCTAAAAACGCGCTTGACGGACACAGGCCCTAAAAGAATATTCAGTACTGACTTCGGTAGTTAAATTAGTAACACCGTTTTTTTTCTGTAAAGTACTTTTTCACTTTTTCTCACTTGTTCTCACATAGAAAATGTCAAAACAAAAGTCACAAAAATCAGACAATTCTTGTAGGAAACAATTCACCTAAAACTTGCTTCTTCTAATCCCTATACTCCTATATAATCAATATTATTTAACTTATGTAAAAATATACAATTAAGTTTGAAATCACCCACAATTTCTAATTTAGCAAACTCTAATCTTAACCTCAACAACCAGTCAGTCTTTACAACAATCAATACACATTACACACACAGACACACACACCTCCCCCCAAGCCAATCTGTCCCCAACAAGCCTCAGCATCTCATTAAAATCCCAATGTCACAAATAACAATCCAAACACTAAGGCACCCCCAATATATGTACAAACACCCGCAAACACACGCCTACACTCACAGATGGGTAGACACAAAGCCGCCCTGACAGCACACACACACATGCACCGCAGCGAGGTGCTGATCTGTCACGATAAGTTCTTTATACGCCCGTGCTGGGTGGCGTCAGGCTCTGACAGTTTATAAATGGCTTTCATGGTTCAGATGAAATTCAGGGCCTGTTTCTGGCAAACAGTCCAACAAAATGTGACATCAGAAGGCCGGCGAGGAAAATATGATGCAATTTTAATATCGTCCGGCGTAAGACTCGGCTGATAGAAAACAAACATGTAAGGTGACCCGGGATCTGCTGGACCGCAGCGCTTTAACCTCTTAGATATGCACAAATATAACACAAAAATAAACATCATGTAGGCAAGCGTAAATGTCTAGTGAAGTAAACGTGTGAATGTGTGTGTGTTTTTGCATATTTTTATGGAAGAGAAAAGAGAGAAAGTGACAAGAGTTTCAGGCAGCTGTGATGGAAACTTTCCCCCAAACCAAAAAGAGACAGGCTGACAGCACAGTCGCTTTAGAAGGTGTTTGTGTGACAGCCTGTGAGGAGATGACAGAGGACTTATCTGTTAAAGAAGCTTTCATCCTGTGTGTGTGTATATATACTGTATATATGTGTGTGTGTGTGTGTGTGGGTTCATTAAATAATCACACTCAAAGGACTTAATGAGTCAGGGAAACTCTGCAGCTGTTTTCAGCTCATGCTCTTCCGCCGCAACACTGGCAGGGTGCTGGCAGAGACACGGAGGTGTTAGAGACGCTTTTTTAGAGCGAGGTAGTGAGAGAAGAGGGATGGCTGGAAGAAAGTGAAGAGCAAAGAAAGAAACTAACCGAGAGAGAGGAAAAGAGAATAGGAGTCACAGCGCTGGTCCTTTGTCGGACGCAGATATAATGGAACCCCGGTGCCGTATTGATTCCTTCATTACAGAACAAATAAGAAACGGTGCTAGTGGCTTTTCGGTTATTTATACGTCTCCCGGTGTGAACCGAATTAGACACACAGAAAACATATTAGTTGCTTTTTGTGATCTGATATGGAAGTGATTGAGTTAAATCAGCATATGATACTGTCTCACACTGATCTCCGACTCCTGATTTGAATGCTGCCCATGCGCTCCAGACAATGACGATAAGAAGCAATCTAAACTTCGCGATGTTACTAACTTTGTTCGGCAGCTAATCAGCAGCAAAGCTTATTTTAAAATGGTATAGCTAAAAAAATTAGTATACTACAAACAACTTTTTTCAGTAGCTTATCAGCATTTAGCAGACATTTACATTTATGGCATTTAGCAGATGCTCTTATCCAGGGGTGCGTTTCCCAAAAGCAGAGGTGGGCAAAGTAGCTAACTTCATTACTTAAGTGAAAGTACAGATACCACTAGTCAGATGTTACTCCAATACAAGTGAAAGTCGTACAGTCAAATTTTTACTTAAGTTAAAGTACTGAAGTACTTGTTTAAAAAATGCTTAAGTATTAAAAGTACATCTTCTTTCATCACATTGTTGCATTATTGCCACAAAACTTATAATACCTAATGCCTCTGACTAGCTTGTAGAAGCTGTAGAATAAGGAATTGGTAGAATGTTACAGAAAGAAACTCAACATAAACTGATAAAGAAAACCAGTCATTAGGGTCTTTTTGTAATTAACTGACAAATTAAAAACTACAAAAAGACTACACACTCCCACAAAACAGCATGGTCGTGTTCTGACACAGCTCTGGCAGTGTGTGCACACATATTTTAATCAGGAGGACAGTGTAATAGCTGTAAATGCAGCCTGCTCAGAACATCAAATCAACATTCCAACCTGCTTAAAACCCAGCGCTACCAACAGCAACAATGTTTTAATCAAGACAGATCTTCATGTTTTTAGATAAGGAGGAATAACATCCACTTTATCCACAGATTTGAAAGTAACGAGTAACAAGGACCTTCATAGAAATGTAGTGAAGTAAAAAGTACAGTATTTGTCTTTTAAATGTAGTGAAGTGAAAGTCATAAGTTTCCAAATAAAATACTACTCAAGTGAAGTACAGATATTCAAAAACTCTACTTAAGTACAGTACTTAAGTAAATATACTTAGTTACTGTCCACCTCTGCCCAAAAGCATAGTTGCTAACGACGTTAGCAACTAACATAATATACGTTAGCAAATAACATAGTGTTAGCAATACGTTAGCAACTATGCTTTTGGGAAACACACTAAGGGTTAAAGATCTTGCTCAGGGACTTGCTAGTTCTGGAGTAAGGAAGGAAGGGGTAGCATAACGATTAGGGTGTCTACCCTGTGATCAGAAGGTTTGGCAGTTCGAACCCCAGGTAAAGGTACCACTGAGGTACTCATGAGCAACATACCGTCCCCAAGCACTGCTCCCCAGACGCTGCACATGTTACCTGGCTCCTTTATGGATGGGTCAAATGCAGAGGTCACATTTCGTTGTACACTGTGTGCTGTGCTGTGGTGTGTTCACAATAATCACTCACTGTTACTTTCAGGTTGTACGTGAACACACAACCTCTTGGTCCAGAGGTAAGTATTCTAACCACTAGACCACCACCACTGTTGGCAGCTGAAGCTACTTTTAAGATGTTGAGATCCCTTCATTACACAACAAAATAAGAAATGATACTATGATACGGCCTTTCGTTTGGTTTTCTCTGTGTTCAAAGCTAAACCAATTCAGACACAGCAGAGCATCACCTTCACCTCCTTTGCCAGGACATATTGCCCACGCAGCGACAGAAACACAACCCGACACAAAGCAATAGGACGATCAAAACCTAGATGAGCCTGTAAGCCCAAGACTTTCCCAGTCTTCGAAAAACACATACCTTTGTTTCACGCTAATGGCTTAAGCGTAACTCCGAGCTCACCTCTGGTACTATTCAGTCCCTCATCTGATTCAAATGACTGGATCTAATTTCACCAAGTGTTCTTAAAAAGATGACAATCCGGCTTTCTAGGCCTCAGTAATATCTCCAAGAGTCATGGCAGACTTTCTCGTGCTGAAAGAGCCCTGATTGCTCATTTTCAGCCCCACGAGCGTCATTTACGCCGGGTCCTCGTCGACTGATGCCACTCACGCCAGAGTTTTTCCCCTACTTTATTGTGGGATCTTCTTGCTTAAAAAAAAAAAGTGCTTCTGATCTTTCCAGCATTAAGAATTCATTTTCCCCCCTTTCCCCACTTCACCGCCCCGTGTTGTAAGCAACACAAGTGCCCTGGTAATTGGATTTAAACTCACAGTTCAGAATGCCGCCATGAAATAATTAGAGACGGGGAAAGAAAAAACCCTGATGCAATCTTCCACTCATTCATCACCCTCCTCCCTCCACTCCCCTTTTTCCTTCCGTGGCTGCTCCCGGTGTTTTGGAGCGATGGAAGGAAAGTGGTAGGAGTGTAACAATACATTGATCAACATCGTTACATCAATTCAATAATCAACAAGTCCATGTGTTGATCCAAAATTTAAACCTTGATCAGTCATCGTACATGTTGCAAATGAGGAACTTAATACTGAACACCACTTAATAATTTAAAATAAAATTAAAAGAGAAGGTTGTTTTTCATTTAAATATCTGGTTGAGCACAAGAATAAAAATGTCAAATTTAATTCATTTTTGTGACTTTGAGATTCATATAATATTGCATTGTGATAAAACTTTACACCCATATAAAACATCAAAGTTTTATTGAAAATGAACTGAAATTTGAAAACCAAATTCTGTGTATTCTCTTGGAAAAGGAGACTAATAAAATAAAAAATATAACAGTTGATCAACAGGTAATTCTTATTAATTACTGTATTTAAATTACTAAAACAATAAACTTAGCGTTTATTAATACTTCATGAAACTACATCATTACTGTCATACGTGTAACTTCATAATTCATAATAGGGGCAGCTGATAGTGTAGCCGTTAGGGCGTTCGCCCCGTGTTCAAAAGGTCGCCCAACGAATCCAAGAACCAGTAAAGGTGTCACTGAGGTATTCATGCTGCCCTTGTTAGCTGCCCACTGCTCCTTCATGAATGGGTCAAATGCAGAAGCACTGTCTGCTGAGCTGTGGTCTGTTCACAATGACAAATCATCACTCGCTTTCACTTTAACTTTACTGTCATACATGATTACTGTCATACGCGTAACTTCATCATCACTGTCATACGTGTAACTTCTTGGTAATCGTTATACAGTACTGTGCAAAAGTTTTAGGCAGGTGTGAAAAAATAAAACAAAGAATGCTTTCAAAAATGGAAGTGTTAATCATTTATTTTCATCAATCAACAAAATGCAGTGAATGAACAAAAGAGAAATCTAAATCAAATCAATATTTGGTGTGACCACCCTTTGCCTTCAAAACAGCATCAATTCTTCTAGGTACACTTGCACACAGTTTTTGAAGGAACTCGGCTGGTAGGTTGTTCCAAACATCTTGGAGAACTAACCACAGATCTATAATCCTATAATCCTACAAAATAATATAATGACTATAATCCTACAAAATCCCTGACTTTGTGCAAGTGTACCTATAAGAATTGATGCTGGTTTGAAGGCAAAAGGGAGTAACACCAAATATTGATTTGATTTAGATTTTTCTTTTGTTCGCTCACTTTGCATTTTGTAAATTGATAAAAATAAACAATCATTATTTATATTTCGTACGCTTCTCTCTAGTAAAGATGTTCGTTGCCTCACGTTCCAAACGTCGTCGCGTGACGGCAGCTGTCAGGATTGTTTCATCAAGCCGTAAAAAAAACTGTTACTCCGCCATTTATAGTCGCATCAAATCCATTCCTAAAATAGTCATGCGAACCTTTCAACAAAAATGAGCAGTGAAACATTCTCAACAAAACTTCCAGAGGTTGCCCTCCATTTCCAGCAAAAATGCTGATCTAACTTAAAGGTTACAGTTTATATGTGCTTCTTAATTCATTTGACATGATTAAGTTGTGTTGTGTATTTGGAACATTATAATTGGAGGGAAAACTCTACATTACATGCTCAGCTTTAAGATTTTTGTACTTTCAACCCCTTCACTTCCTCAAGGACGAGACTAACAAGAAGATGGTTCTTTATTAATCTGAAGTGGCTCTTGTCCCTTAACACGGGACGGATTAATATCCCACAAATGACCATAAAAACTTAGGGCCAGCTATAAAGTTGTGGTTTGCGTTTAATTTGATTCATTATGTGAATGTAAAAGAGAATATGGACGCCAATATAGAAAGCGTTTAATACCATCCATTGCACAAAAAAAGAAAAAAATGAGAAAGGCAGTTTTATGATGTTACTTCCATATTCACTCGCTCCTAATTCATTTCCCTTTTTTTGCACATGGTCCTGCTGCAGAAATAAAATATGAAAAAGGGTTCCAGGAACTCATAACAGATGTAAAGCTACTTTTACTGCATCTTGAGACTTTAAATATATTAGATGGCTTTAAATATAAATGAGCTTTTGCTAGAAACAGATAAAGACATTTCCAGTATTAGCCTGCTGCTGACATTAAACTGCATGAAACTTTTGATTTTGAAGTGTACGCAGACCAATTATTTGGCCTTTCAAAAACTCACAGTTTTGTTAAAGCTTTGGTCTGCCCAGAACTGCCCAGAAACATCTTATTGCAAGTTACCCAAAAAGCCAAGCGACTGTGCTATAATTGGATTTTGTCAAATAAAACAGTTTAAGTCATAGCGAACTAAGAACATTACACCACAGGCTGTAAACACACTCGTCATTTCACAACAAAATGCCTGAATAATTGTACCTCACCATTAACGCTTTCCGACTTCAGCAACGTGTTCATTAATGTCTAAAAAAGCTACATTTTTGACCATTTCACATCAGCAAGCTCGACACAGAAAGGCCCTAAGGCCAACCTGCGGATCCATTGCAGGACCTTCACGCTGTGAGGCCGCAGCGCTAACCACTGAGCCACCGTGCCGCCCTAATAAGTATAAATTCTATAATATAATTATTTTAAAGGCATGTGTTAACATACATTTAAGCTTGGATTTGAACATGAAGCGAACACCCTTACCGTTACGCTAGCAACTGCCTCATTTTGGATAAATCCTGCTGAAATTCTCTTTTTAATCCAAGCTGAAGCTTGCTCATGTTCTTGCTAATGGGAATGTTCCATGAATTTGTATAAAAGATTAAATCAAGGAAGACCTTGCATAGACTAGCTTGCATAAAATGATGCAGGATGTCCACACACACAAACACACACTCAAACAAACAAGTTTGTACATTCTTGGTGTTAGAGGAAATCAACTTAAAACGTAGTGCTATGAAACCCAGCATTTTCATTCCTTTTCCACTCTTCACATTCTTTTCACGAAAAAAATCTGCATGTTTTTAAATATCACAAAAATAGCGATTTTTCTTTTTTGGAGACCAGATTAATTTTGAAGACCTTTTCTTCCATATAAGAAAAATGAAAAAGAAAAAAGAAAAATCGATATTTTTGATGTTTGTCAACATAATCGGCCCATATCTAAATAAATAGAACGCCGACTTCCGACTCATTACGGCAGATCGGGTCACATATGATCCCTATTTTGTAAGACTCATTCTGGAGATTCGTTTGGGTCCACCATGTAATCCAGGGCTGTCCAGTTCCGGTCCTGGTATCCTGGAGGATTTCCATCATAATTGATGAGTCCATTCTGGTGAGCTTTTACCTGAAACAATGTTCTGAGATCAAGTATGATGGAAAACTTCCAGGACCGGAACTGGACACTCCTGCTGTAATTGTTAAATTTACGTCCTTCATGAAGGTTATATCTGATTTATCTGTAAGATGTTGTACATTACTGTGAATGACCACAATATACGTATTGTCGTTTCAATTCTGCAAGTTTTACACAGTCGTCATAGGGTGTGTTAGTACTTCCACTCTTAAACATAACCATGAGAACTCATTAAAGTTAAGTTGAAATTGCATAAATTATTGGTGTAAATAAGTACTTATTGGTATAAGTAAATAAGTAATTATTGGTGTAAGTAAATGAAAGAGGTATGTTCACAAAATTTACTGATTCAATAATTTTCACAGTCACATTCGTCAGTAACAGAGCAACTAAAAGCCGAGTGTCTCACATCACCAGGTTTTCTTATCTTTAGTTGAGGATGACTGAACTGTGCAGCGTTGGTCATCAGTGTAACATATAACAGAGGCCTGGGGGTTCGCAGACTTTGAAACACTGTGAAGCACCGTGAGGCCTGGAGCTCAAAATAGCAGCGACGCAGGGAGTTTTGAAAGGAACGTCGTTATTAATGACAAGGGAAAACAGGCCAGACACTTCTCCTGGTATTAATCCTGCTATGTGGTCCCCACAACACGTGGGCCGGGCGATAATGGGATTTAATCCTATTGTGAAATTAATTAATCTCCCTTAGCGATTCTTCTATAGCACACTATTCAGATTTCCTTAAGTATAATTTGGAATCAGCAGATTAAAAATGAAAACAAACGCCTGCTTTGTCCACGGGTGTTCACGCAAATCTACGTATAAACTTGTTTAATCTGGTACGCGTTAATATGTTTAGGCAGCATTAGCACTTCGTCATTTTTGTGGGAGAGTTAATCACAGGTTTCATCACGAGACGATATTAGGTCGATTCAGCGAACCACCATTTAACGTCTATCGATATCACAATGGATGTTACAATACGATTTTAAATTGATTAGCTTCAGAAGACAAGGATTAATATGAGACAATTTTATGTGCTGATATAACTTCCACTCATATCAAATCACAAAAAGCAACTAAATATCTTATGACATTTTAAATCCTGAGCTACGGCCCACAGTAGCCTGTGATAACACACTAAATACAAGATCAGTTTTCATTCTGGATCGAGGCTATGGGCTTGTTGATCATCGTATCGATGTATCAATGTAGCAATGTATCATTACTCCCCTAAAGTAAAGCCCTGGTAAAGCAGCTCAAAGGAGGAGACTGTCAATGGGCTCCAAACTCCAGGCCTTCCCTGACAGGCTTTAAAACACTACATATATTGTATATTTTTATATTTTATCACCCTCTCCAACTGCATAACATTTAGGGCATTCACCCTGTGATCAGAAGGTCACTAGTCCCAGATCGGTAAAGGTACCACCGAGGTACTCATGAGCAAAGTACCATCCCCAGGCACTGCCCACATCAGATGCCCACAGCTTCTTCACGGTTTGATGGGTCAAATGTAGAGGTCACATTTCATTGTGGTGCACTGTTCTGTTGTGTGTTCATGATGACAAATAATCATGACCTTCTCATGAGTCCCTCAGTGGTACCTTTACCAGTCCGGGATTCGAACTGGTGACATTTTGATCACAGGGCGAACTACCTAACCATTATGCTGCCAACGCTAGCGACATTAGAACGAGGAACAATCATCTCTTTTAATAAAAATGACCTCTGGTTCAATATAAAGTGATGTTACAATATGTATGACGTCTGATCAATTAGATCGATGGCTTGATCATGATTGAACCGATGTATAGATGTAATCTGATGTTCAGTTACACCCCTACCTTTTAGCATTAGTGGTAAGAGAAATGTGGGTTTGTGTCCATTAAGCTTGAGCCTAAACTACAGCACGGGATTGGCAGATGCATATGAGGAGAAATTAAAAGAGGAACCTGAGCTCAACGTTTAACTGATTTTAACTGATTTTAACGTTTAACTGCAACAAATGGACCCTGAGCTGACTGGTGGGTTTCTTTCTAATATCGTTACCGATGTTTGCCTCCCTGAGCCTGTCTTTTCTGTACCTTTATTCCTTCCTTCCTTCCTTCCTTCCTTCCTTCCTTCTTAACTCTTCCTCTATGTCAGGTCAGAAAAGTGTGGCAACTTGATGGATGCAGTCTGGCTCACTTTAGCACAGAGAGAGAGAAGGAAGGAGGGAGGGAGGGAGGGAGGGAGGGAGGGAGAGATAGAGGGCAAGATGAAGAACTGGACAATGAAATGTAGAGAAGAAGGGAAGAAGGATGAGAAGGGGGTGATGTGATGAGAGGAAGAAAAAGAGTTGGATGAAAATAGAAGGAGTAAGGGCAAGACATGAAGACTGGCTACAGAAGAAGAAATGGGATGGAAAGAAGAGAGAGAGAGAGAGAGAGAGAGAGGCGGGGCAGCGGGGCACGATGAAGAAATTGACAGTAAAATGCAGAGAAGAAGTGAGGAAGAATGCAGGAATGATGGAGAAAATGGAGAGAGTGAATGAGGGTGAGCGAGAAAGAGAGATGGATGGAGAAAAAGAGATAGAATGAGTGAGAAAGGGTGGACAATGGGTGAGAGTGGTGGAAAAAGGATGAGCAAGAGAGAAGAGGAAAGGGAAGGATGGGAGCTGTGATAGACGAGATGAGATGAGAGAGAGAGAGAGAGAGGGAGGGAGAGAGAGAGAGAGAGAGAGGGAGAGGGAGAGGGAGATAGAGAGAGAAAGACAACTTACAGAAAGAGAAACAGAAAAGAGAAATAGTTACAAAACAGAGGTAGACAGTAAAGAGAGCAACAGAGGAGATGGAGAAAGAGAGAGAGAGGAGGGAGAGAGGGTGGGGGAGGAGAGAGACAGAGAGAGAAGGAGAGGGAGGAGGAGGAGGAGGAGGAGAGACGCCGGAGAGAGAGAGAGAAGAGAGAGAGAGAGATAGTAACAAACAGACAGGTATAGAGATGACATGATTGTAAGGAAAGACTGAGAACACCCATCCACCTGACACACCACTGCAGCTCTCCAGCACAGTTGGGTGGATGTTGAGGATAGCTGATTCCTATCACAGCTGCTCTTCTCCTCTAACACAGTCCTGATGCTCCTCACTGCCTTCATTCATCATCAGCTCACAGATAACACACTCTTTCGCTCACCTCAGCGCTGCTCCACCTCCACCACCTCGCTGCTCACACACACACTCACCTGCCATCTTATGCCGCGGCTGGGTCTATAGAGAAAAATGTGAGCTGCGGGAGTAAAAGACAGTGGGCGATCCCGAGACTAATCGAGAATGACGCCGCTGCCTGTCCCGCTTCAACAGCACTCTCACAGAAAAAAACTCATATTATAGCACATGTATGGTAGATGTGTATTGACTGACAGACATAGCATTTAGGTCAGAAAAATGTTTCTAGCACTCATCATCATGACAGGCTGTTTCAGCATCGGCTAAAACGAATTAGGGGTGGGCGGTATATGGAATACACTCGATATATCACGACTTGTTGCATGCGTGATGTAGTAAATGACTGTATGGTGAATATCGAGACAAATCCTCACGTTAGTGTTGAACAGTTAGTGTTGAACTTTCGTGTTTGGCTTCTCTGCCCTCTCAAAGCAGACAGCTCACTCCCCGCACATCCAGAAAACTCTCCTAGTACAATATTGCGATATTATTTTTAGGCCATATCGCCCTACAGCATATACTGTCTAGTATATTCTACTCTATATTTTGTTTTATTTATTGTCTGTTGTTTAATACTGGTTGTGTATTGTATATTGGTCTATCCCAGAGTATTTACACTCTCTTTCATGTATCCATCTTGAAGAATCAAATATTTCAAGGATGTCTCAGTGTTGATTCGTTTTGCATTTGCTTCACCTCTGACAGCTGGGAACTTGAGAGGAAGTCACATCACAATCCGCCATTCTACCCACCATTTCCCAACTTCTACTTTTTACCTCGCTGACAAAACAGCACGGCGGTAGCGTTAATCTTTCACACAAGAAGTCCCACTTCCACCTCCAGCTCCCGGGGACTCTGAGTGCAAACTCTCTCTCCCCTTTTTGCTGGAACCTGAAAACAATCCAGCACTAACAGGTCTGATGAATGCCGTCCTGTCACAGACGCCAACTGTTCGCGCTCCTTATGGGAGCGTCCCGATTTTTATTGATGCCTCGGAATGGGCCCAATTAATTCCTGTTAATGTTCCCTTTCCACGCTTCTCCCGGCTCCTCCACACTTCGTTAACAGAGAGAGAGGGAAGGTAAAGGAAGCGAAACAGGCATGAGGAAGAAGTCCTAGAAAAAGAGTGAGTGAAATTCAGATAACAGGAGAAAAAAAAAAAGGGTTTAGGGGCAATGAATTTATGATGCAGAATACTTCAATAAAATTTGTTATGCTAATAATTTAACTACTTTTTCAGGAGCTTATTAGTAAAAAAAAAGCCACTTTAAATATGCGATTTCCAGTAAATATTTTTACAAATAAAAGAAATATAAGCATGGCAAAGTGCTACGCTGTTACAGAAGAAATACTATTATGTTGCTCTCTTGTAGAAGTGGCAGAAGTGGCACCTGATTGGCTAACATAATCACATGGCACACCTTTGTCCTTTGTTCAGTCACAGTGCACGTTTGGCAACTGCAAAATGGAGTTGGAGGATGGAGTGTACAGATCTGAGTGTAACTTACGTGCAGTCTTGGGACTAATGTGTTACTACTAAATAACGCAATTACAGTAATGTATTACTTTTTGTTGTAAGGCATTACTAATACATGTTCAGTAACGTTGTACTCGTTACTAATTTATTAAAATAGTAACTTCACTGTACTACCTTTTAATAATAACAATGTGGAAGCTACTTTGAAACATTAAGTTTTAAGCTCTAGAGGAAAAGTAAAGAGAACGCAGAGAGAGAGAGAGAGAATAAAGAGAGAGAACACAGAGAGAGGAGAGAGAGAGAGAAGAACAGAGAGGGAGAGAGAATGAGAGAGAGGAATGAAAGAGAGAGTGAAGAGAGAGAGAGAGGGAGAGAGAGAGAGAGAGAGAGAGGAATAGAAGACACAGAGAGAGGAACAGAGAGAAGATAGAAAGAGAGAGAGGAATAGAGGAATGAAAGAGGAATAGAGAGAGGAATAGAATAGAAAGGAATAGAGACAGGCGCGCTCCGATCGTTCCCTTCATCACTACTTTATGTAATGCGTTTTGACTGTGGTTTATTTCGCTATGTCGTAAGCTTGTGGCTAGAAAAATGTTTAAAAGTAACTTCCCGAACCGTGGGCAGAAGAACCTCAAGATGAGATGATTGCAGGAGAAAGCAACTACACAGTCTGAATAATAGCCAGTTTGCACTCCAGCAAGCTCATCATTCTTCCCGCCACGGTGATGCTTATGGATCTCACCATTGCGTGTAACAACGTCTCAGCGAGACCAAAAACCCACATCCATTATGCGGTTAAGAACCACAGCCGAGTGAGGGTTTAAGCCGGGGCTGCACGCTGGCTTTATGAGCTCATAACGGGGCCGTTATTTATTTATCAGCCGAGCGGCCGGACGCGCGCTCTGGATATACGGTGTATAATTAATGAAGGAGGCGCGGCGCGTAACGTGGCGACGCGTAATCCCGCTCCGAGCGCGCGACATGCGGCTACTCCCGGTGGGCTAATTAAACATGGAGAAGCGGAGAATTCCTGCTGTGTGCTGTGTGCTGGGCGAGGAGAAGGGATATGAACAGGGAAGAATTTACGGGAGGACAAGATTTGGCCAGTGACCCGCAGAATGAGACAAGAAGACTTTGCATTGGAAATACTGGCATTGGGAAAGAACAGCGAAGGCGATTTTAAACGCAGCTTTGTTCAAGCTACAAGCTACTCATGATTAAAACTAACTAACTAACTACATACAAACTGGATCATCTAGTAATACTTAACATTTCTGCTGCAGGTTACTATTAAAACAAATGCTGACTCTCACAGCAAAACCGGTAAACTATGCAACAGAGGTTTCGAGCGACGCTTATATTTAGAAGTAGGGTAAAATTTGGGATTTACAGTTTTAGTGTTTGTGAAACAGTGGAAGGTCTGCTATGCTATTTGTCAATAAATTTATCGCTGAAAAACGTACCCTTTCATCCTAAGCATTGACTTTCTTGGGGTGGGGAATTCAATTCAGCAGAATGTTCAAAAGTTTCTGTTTTGACGCTCTACTCAATATTTCGCTAAATCCACTGGTTGACTAAGCGTGAAGATATTTCTGAATCCATCTTAAATCTCACGAGTTCAGTTAACCCCTAGCAGGTAGGCCATCCGTGTGGCTGTGAATGCAGCGTAGGCTACCGTAAATATAAACATATTGCTGGACGCACCAAGCATGTGTGAGTGCTACGTCGATAGTCAACTTCAAAAGCCAGATTTCTCCGTTTCTCACTTTCGTGACAGGAAGAAACCGACTCCTTTGAATGTTGATATCTCAGTCATATGTCATCCCATTCATTCGATATAGGTATCGTTTTGAAGCTTGATTTATGCCCTTTCGTGAAAACATAACTCAATTTTGAAAATTTGCGACAAGCGACCTTTCAGTGTTATACATTTTGGGGGAAGACGGTGGCGTAGCGGTTAGGGCGTTCGCCCCGTGATCAGAAGGTCGTCGGTTCAGTTTCCCATACCGGTAAAGTTAGGTTAGAGGTACTCAGCAAGGTAACGTCCCCAAGCACTGCTCCCTGGGTGCTGCCCATGTTAGCTGCCCACTGCTCCTTCAGGGATAGGTCAAATGCAGAGGTCACATTTTGGTTTTGGTGCACTGTGTGCTGTGGTGTGCTGTGTTCATAATGACAAATAATCACACACTTACTAATCACTAAATATTGCCACAGATTCTTCCTTCCTTCCAAGGTTCACTCCGACTCTATGTCGCAGCTGACAAAAACACACTGTGATGGAATGAGCATGTGCACGCTGGCATAGTATCCTATAAAATGCACTGAAAAAAAGGAATGTGCCTTTTATTAAGTTAACTAAATAGAATCACATGGATTCAACTTAATATTTTAACGTTTCCATTGAAAATGTGATTTTACTGTGTTAAGTCAAAACAAAACGCATCAAATAACGCAAAGGGATAAGGACAGCCTAACTCAAATGATTCATGTGGAACCAATGTCCTTATTCAATCAAGTAAATCCAATGAATCTTTTTTTTTTTCAGTGTGCCACTTCTCCAAGTTCAACACCAATCAGAAACACCTGCTAGTGGAAAAAAGTGTATTTTTTTGTAGTAATGAGCCATTTCTTTATGCTACATCACTATTCGTAAAGAAAACTGCTATAGCATTTTAAAATAAGCTATGCAAAAAAGTAGTTAGTAGTGTGTCTAATTTCAGTTAGCTACTCCCCAACATTGAGTACAACACAGCCATGAACAAGATGAGGATTCGTCCTCATAACACAGCGCGGACTTGACCTTTTAATATCAGCGTCCCTGCCAAAGCAAAGCAAACATATCATCTATCTGTCCGCTGATGCAAAGCAGCTAACCCCCAACTGCGGAGGCTGGCAGACTGTCACATTTCAGCAACGTGCCAGCACAGAATTAAACCAGAGTTAAACAAGAAGCGAAGGCGTTCTAAGCGTTGAGCTGGCCCAAAATATTAGGCCTTGATATTGGGAGTTTGCACAGTAGCAACACGTGGTCCCTAACAGTGTTAATAATTAAGGCCGCATTTGCAATATTGATCGAGCTCATCAAAAGCAGACAATGGTTTAAATGCGTAACAAGTGCTACTTTGATTTCAAGAAGACGCTGCCGAAGACAGAGGCCTGACGTCGAGATTATGAATGCGGCGGCAATCAAGTAGCGTGATTGCCTATCACATACGAAATGCCACTTTAACGGCTGGTTTGACCTTCACAGCTACAATGAAATATTGTCTGTAATGAGCAGAGAGCGGATGTGTAGTTTTTTTTGGCTTTGCCATTCCATAGATGCTAACAGGATCACAGGTCTACAGATAGAAAATCAAAATCAGAATGAAGTTTATGGCAAAGTATTGTCACACAAGAGGAATTTGCTTGGTGGTCAGTACTGAGACAATGTACTAATTAAAATATTGTACAATTTGGAAAGAACATATTTAAAGAGAGTGCAAGCATACAGTGAGTCACAGGGTTTTCCTAAATACATCTCAGAGTGAGAAACAAGTCAAGGCATAAATGTGAAGTAGAGGATGTGTGCAAGGATCAAAATCAGTAATAAATACTGTCTACTGTACAACGGTGTAAAGTAGACAGTATAACAACCATAGGCCATTTAAAATCATAGAGGATCATGAATGCCAACTTTGCATGTTTTCCAAATTCAATTTGAGCCTTTATCTTTACTTTAGATTAGAGAGTAAGTTTATTTAACTTTATGCATTGTGTTTAGCTACTCATGCATATAGTCATCTCTACATTATACAGTACAAGTCTGAGCCACATGACCCGCCGACAAACCTTCGCACAAGCAGACACACTAATTGCCCTTCATTAAGGGCTTTTGTTGGTCCCCAGGGACAAGAAAGGTAGGAGGTTACTACCTCCCTCTGATATTGTCCTGTCATAACAATGAAGGTCACGGAAAATCAAGCCCAATTAAGACCCGGCACGGACCAAGCCGACTGGACTTGGCGGGGTTGGATTTTGGTGCAGGAAATAAGATGACTATTTAGAAATAAAAAATGGGAGAGGAAATCAATAACAATAGTCTTATGAGGAGAAGAACAGAGGAAATAATGGCTCCTAATTGCTGAATTATAATGTATTCCGATGGCATTTGAAATGCATTTGCTTTCCAGTTTGCTTTCTGTTTTTTCAGACTGAAATCAATCATAAGCCAAAATGCCAGATTGGAGTTTAAAGGGACATCAATATCTTGATTTATCAATATCTTCTTAGTATTTTTCTTGAATTTGTTGTTAAGTAAAGTCTATGTCAGATTTGTGTCATCTTCTTAAATTGTCTGCAAGTTCCTTCTTATAATGACAAATGTTTACATTTAAATAATATAATGTTACACAACTGTCAAATTGTAGAAAACCCAATATGTGATGTTTTGCACAAACAGACATAGAATAAAATTTCTCTAACAGTGCTCTTAAGCGTACAGTGATTCCATTCTTACCACAGAACAAATTTAAAGCAAGGTGAAAACACTGGTGAAGGTTTGCATCTCTGTACAAACTGTAGATGTGGGCTTTAAGAATAATTTCTTCTTAAAAACGGTTGGTGAATGAAGCCCCATTATCCTCACACAACTTCTGAAATTCTGACACACAACACCGCTGCCACACACCATTTCATCAGAAGAGCTCTGGGGGCATCAATCTGTGCTGAAGCACTCAAATCGATACCAAAAGTGGAACCGCCCACAGGAAAGGCCCTTTCAACTGGACCAAGGCATCTGCACATATCTAGTGAAGCAAATTGTCTCTTCAGATCATTTTCTTGTATTTCTAAACATTAAGACATCGGGCCTCATTCCCCAATAAATTTTTCTTGAGTTTGCTGTTAAGATAGTTAAGACATTTCAATAGCCTAATGTAATGTAAGTGTGACATTTGGGAAAACACAATATCTCAACAGGCATTCAATAAAATTTGCCTAAGAATGGTCTTCACTGTTTGTAGATTAGGATCTTACTTAAGAAAAAGTCGTAAGAAACCTAAGAAAATCTGAATCATTGTGAAAACTGCATAAGTGGATTTTAAGAACCATTTTCTTCTTAACAACAGTTGGTGAAATAGGCCCATTTACACAGTGCACTTTCGGCAAGAAATAAAAAGTTTGATGATGAGCTTTGAAAGGAGCAGCTCATTTCAGTCATCTCCACTAGTGAAATTCTTAAAAATCCAACCATGGACCTGGACTGATAAATAAATATTCTAACCTTGATATCATTAAATCCAACATATCATCTCCAGCCTTTATCTTGATGAATAAGTGTCATTATATGGTACATGCAGCAACAAAGCGCTGCTGAACATTCAAGAAGTGAACAGTGCAAAGCTGTGAAACCCAAGAGAAAAAATGAGGCAGTGTTAGTTAAAATATGACAGCTCCAATATATCCTCTTTTGATCTCATAAATCTAAACCCTCTTATATTAAACCTGACAGCACTGTGAATCATTCTCTTAGTGTGTGAACTCTGCTAGAAAATGTTCTGTAACTTTCCCCACTCACTTCATCATATCCCATATGGCACGCTCAGTCCTGCATAACTAATGGATGGTCAGCTGTTTAAGGACCCAGAGTGATTTGTCAGTTGGGTGCCTACGTAGGTGTGGAATTAATTTGTTTTAATTTTAAGACCTTTAAAAAGAGATCATTTAACACTCCTCCCCCATATGTTTTATTTAGCTGTATTATATGCAGCCTCAATCAGCCCATTGCTACATTTTTGGCAGAACTCATCTGTTGAAGAATACAGTTTCATTATTGAAAATTTGAGTTTTGCACAAGCCAAAATCATATGAAATTTTTGAAGCTCACATTGATTCCTAAGTGGATAGCGATCCAAAAAATCAATGAAAACATTCTCACTCACTTAAATTCTTTTGGCTGTCAAAAACCTGGGGTCAGTTTTTGCTATTTTTGATGTTTTGATGCTGTGTGGATAGCCAGGAGTAGTGTTTGCTCAAATTCTTTGCTTTATGAATCTTTTAAAATAAGGGCCTTGCACATTTTGATTTGTTTTGCTACATCTACAAAAAATGTTAAATACTAAGCAATATTTTATGCTGTAACAGCTAACTTAATATAACTGCTCTATGCACGACATGTTTTTCAAACCCATCGTAATCAGGTATAATTGGTCAAAAGTAATTACATGTAGAAAATGCGGTTTACTGACACCAACATCACCAATTACTATGAGCTTTGTTCCACATCTGTCCTGTACAACATCAGTAAATTAAATGTTAGATACGCAAGATATTGACTGTTGTCATTTAAAAAGCATATTTTGCCCTGACAAATGGCGCAGAACCGTAAACCACAGTCTGAAATATTCTCAGCACCACGAGGCAAGGTAATGCAGCCTCTCCAGTATGTTTTAGAAACCAATTAAAAACTGCTTACAAAAAAGATTTGGGTGAGTAAACCCGGTCCCAGAGTCAGCTGTGGAAGATTAAACCGTGACATAGATGAATTTAAGAGGATGGTAATTACAGCGTGGATGGGGGAAGGTAGGAGGTGCTGGCTAGCCCTTAAAAGGGAACAATGGACTAAGGAGCCAGCTCTTTTATGTCCCGAGGAGACTATTTTGGGAGGTGTAATTGATCAAAATTGTTTTTATCTTGTTGATGTAGGGTTAGAGTGAAAGAAAAATGCAAATGTTTAACTGCATATTTGCATCATTGAAAATGTTTAGATATAGTTGCAAAAAAGGTAGGTTGCACAAAATGGTTTTATTGTGAAAGTCAATTGAAATGTTGTGCAGAAACAGCATTGTAATAGTCTGCTGTGTCGTGCTAAAACAGGGAAGCATTTGGAACAAAAAGAGTCTCCCATAACCTGAAAACACAAACACACTTCAGGCCTGTCACTTGTTCTAGGTCTCTAATCAGCACTCATCATCCGATAGATAACAGCCCCGGGCTTGGGGGAAGCATTTATCCATGTCTTTCAAGTTCCTTCTTTTACTTTCCTATGCTCTATATTTATTCTATGGGATGACGATTAATTACAGAGAATTGGTTACAACCTCACCTGTTAAGCCTTAATGTGGCAAACAAAATGGAAAAGCAATTTCAAAGCCATGGAGGAGAATTCGCCTGCAGAGATGCTTTGTGGGACTGCTAAATGCTAATTGTTTAACAGGCTGTTGATGTGCCAAGGCTGGAAATGCATCACTTCATTCTTACAACAAATTAATGTCGCGTTTGAGTTTTGTGGATGTGTTGTTCCTGAGCATATAATGGCAATATACCTATTGCAATCAAAGATCATTTATTCTATATTAAGTGTGGCAAACGTTCATGGCACAGGGTGTTGAAGAAGAAGATGTCACTTCTGAAACAGGACACATCAGACCAAGACGTCCGTCCGCTTGTGTGTGCTTCAATGATCAAGCTGTGGTCAGAGCAAATAACATTTCAAGTTGCTAAATTTTCTCCCCAAGTGACATTAATGCAAGGTCCATTGAAAAGCCGCACAGCGTCTTATCTAAACACCTTCCCTTTTTCCTCCTCATCATAAATCTTTCAGCACTGTTTTAACTATTAGATTCAGAGGAAGAAGACAAATAAATCACACACATTCATATAAAAGGGACCCATAATTTGTACCTTGTCTGAAAAACTACTCAAGTGTGGCTCTGGAAATTTCATTACAGGCTGTAGATAGAGGCAGAATAAAGTGTTCTGCAAGGACATCTGACCTGTGATACACTGGGCTGAACTGAGAGACTTATGAATTCAATCAATGGAGTGTGCTTCGTTTCAGCCGGGCGGCCTGACGTGATGCGTTCACACTCATCCAGGGACACTGTGTGTGTGTGTGTGTGATTCAGTTCAGCCGTGTATGGAGAGGTTTGGCTGTAAGGTTCTGACTGGTAACATCTTACTCAGATAGTCTCCAGGACAGGAAGCATAAGTGAGAATTTACCATCATATACATCACCTACTTAGACTACAAGGTGCCTTTTAATTTTTATTTATAAATTGCCGTGTGTCTAGTAGGGATGCAACGGTAAAGTGTGCCCACGGTATATTAATGTTATCTTAATTCTAAGCCTTTTTTTAGTTCTTTTTGCCTTTTCTATTTCTAGACTGAAATGATTATTTATTCAAATAACTCAAATAATTTGACTACAAAAAATGGTTGAGGAAATTTTTTTTTTTATTATTTTTTTTCACTCATTAGAGCATGCTCCGCTTGTGTTTCACATGGACGCTTATTAGTGACGCACAACATTTTCAGTGTACGATCAAGGCAAGAACCTGAATCCCTCTGTATGCTTGAAAGTATTTGTGAATGTTCAAGCACAAAAAGTTAATGCGTAAAAGTACTTATTTTTGTGATGTAAACTTTGCAGCTGTTTGTGAGTGCCATTACTCGCTAAAATGCTACGGTGCAGCCAAATTTTCCCCTTTATTACAGACACTCATGTTTTAGCTGATAAATAACAACAACAAGCATTCTACTCACAAAACAGCCATTTATAGATATTTTCAGTGTTTATTCCAGAACGTCCGTCCATCACTTTATTGTGATAGCGCTCTAATCGTCTTTAGGGGATTGTGGGAAATATAGTTTTCTCCTAGAAATGCCGAAAAGCAGCTCATTTTACAGGCCAAAATGAGTCCAGATTGGTTCAAAATTATCCAAAACTTCAGTATTTCTTCATTTTCAATTGATCAAAATTTTTATAACAAATAGATTTTTATAGTTTTATAATTATATATATATATATTTTTAAGATTTTTTTCTGACAAGCAATTACTCTAATCACCATCTTCATATGTTAATACTTAACGCAATAACACTGTACTTAAATGTAAAGTTATCAAGTTACAAATTGCAAGTTATAATTTTTATCTGTTAAACTTTCATTCACAGCTGGGATGAATGTGCCCAAAATTTCTAATAAAACATAACACCATAATTACTGACATCTCCTGTTTTATTAAAATCGATTTCACTGGTGTCAATAACATTCTTCATCAAGTTAGTGCCATAAAATCCAATCCAAATGATCTGCTAAGAGAAGACTCTCTGTAAGCGACACCGATATCTAACAATGCAATATTACATTCACATTCATAAAGACCACAAATGGAAATGGAAGGATGCTCCTGTGAGAAATAAAGGGATTTGAATAAATGAATTATGCTATGTTACCCCCTGACTTCCCATAAACCTTAGTGAATTTTCTGTCATCTCTCATGGTATGCATGGTAGTTATGAGATTACTGGGGTGGTTTTTAATACATATGAGACAGAACAGGATAATAGGCAGCTTTTTCCTTGGGAGGGATTTGGCAGGTGTGATGGATGGAGAGGCTCCAGAGTTTTGGGAAGTAATTTGCTGTCTGTGTGATTCTGTTTATGACCTTCCGTGTGAGTCTGCCTACCGCAGGCATGCAAACTACTTCAGCAAAACATTGCAGGTTTTAACTCTTCACATTACATATCTGTTTTTTGATCGCAGCAAAAGTGCTGTGTGTTTGGAACATCAGCACATCCGAAAAATCAATGAGCAAAAAACAGCTTGTTCGTCATAAAACTGTATGAAGCCAAACTCAAACAAGATGATACTAGATTTGATGTTCCACAATATTCTCTAAACAAATGAGATGCCTTCTGCAATGATGAAGATGTAGCTCATTTAAGAGAAACATACGGCAATAACTAAAAAGATATCAGAGGAAAACCAGAACATAAGCTGGGAGCTGTCCAGTGCTGAAATCAGCAAAAAACTGAGCAGATCAGACTTTCATTCCTCATTCCCTTTAACTGGTGTTTATTTGGAGCTTGAACAAAATACTTTATGGTCTTTATGGTTTGAGCAATGCAAGTCATCCGGGACGAATCAGAAAATACCCTGAAGAGTAATAGTTTGAAGAAATTCACGGCAAGAACTATATTTGTTTAAAAGCCATCAACTCCAGTTGCCACTGTGCAAATTGGACAGATAATTATCCAGCTCCGTTTCCTTATGGTCTTCCCTCAGGCTTATCCATGAAATACTCTCTAAACAAATAATTTACCAACAATGAAACAAAACAAACAAACCATTAAACAAATAATGAATAAAAGCAACAGTCAAAAGCAATATTAAATGCCATTCATTAAACACTAGAATGGTTTTAATGACACTGATTAACATCAAAGAACATTTTTGGTTGACTCTTATTATAATTCCAAAGATCCAGCTGGAATTTTGCTTCTTATTAATGGAAAAAAATGCTCACGCTGAATAATGAAACCTATCTCAGGACTGGTCTCTGATGAATATGCATGAGCCAGAGTATAGGCAGCACCAGACTGCCTTGTGTGCAACAACCAGAAAGCAGCTACTCCAGACACAAACATCTACTACACTGCTTAGTCTGGGTCACGAGGCTAGACAAACCTTTAGCTTAAACACACACACACACACATACATACACACCAACATGGCAGCATGTAAACAATCCAACTCATAATGCCACATACAGCCAACACACCTTTATGAATCTATATATTGTATATAACCAGTTGTGTTTCCAGTTTTACGTTTTTGCAAGACAAAACACCCAAGCCTCAGAAGAAGCATTCACCAGGAACATTACTCTCTCCATTTTAGCACCTAACACAAGCTTCCTGAGTAATTTCAGTCATTCGCACAGTGGACTTGGTCCATTAAGCTCTACGCATACTAATTTACGACAAGGACATTATCTCCCGGAATCCAGAGGCATTGGGTTGTTTGGATGCTTTTCAAGTACAAATTCAATTCCACCTGTCAGCGTCCCCCTCCTTACAAGTGTTGATGTAAGCTTTTTGTGCAACCGGGCTGAAACACATTATTGAAATACGGGAGAATCAATCAGGCTCCCGCTAAAAACAGCGCAACACCACATCGTTTGCACTCCAAAGCAATTTCCCCATCTGTACTAATGACGACATAAGGGTATACTTTTGCCATTTATGTGTGTTGGAAGAAGTGGTTTAAGTAAAGAGCAGAAAAAAAATGTCCCGGCAGACTGTAAAGGCAACAGTTAAGAGGCAGTGGCAGCAGTGGTGGTGAAAGCCAAAGCCAAAGGGCAATTTAAGGATAGCATTTGAACCCTGAAGCTAAAAATACGGTAGCGTGGCTGACACTGGCCAGATTTTCTGCCACGGCCCATTTGTGAGGGGACTGTCGGGTGATGGCAAGGCCCCTGATGTCTGATGAGTTCACCCAAACTGAGATTTTACAGACGCTCACATATTTATTCAGGCGCTGTCAAAAATACATATCATCAAACAAATGATGAATAATGCAGATGCACAAGAGGTATTTGATCTCACCAGTGTTTGGAAAAGGGTGGAAGGGTGGGGGGCGAGACAGAGGTAGAGTCAGAGACATACACACACATAAATAGAGAGAGAAGAAAGGAAGCAGGTCTGGAAAAAAAGGAAGAAAAGGGGAGTGAGATTCTTTCTCAAGAGAGAAAACAGGTGAGCTTAGACACTGTAACAGCAGATCGCAGATCAGATAAGTGTGTGTGAGTGTGTCCATATGAGAGAGAGATGGGGGTCGGGGGGATGAATATATGTCTATAGTCAGAGGCAACGAAAGACAGAACAAGAGAAAGAAGACATGAGCGGACATTGAAAGAAGCAGTAAGCAATTTACTGCAAACAGCTGCTTGCAATTTCCCCAGGGCTCCTATAAACACAATGCTCTGCCACTCTCCATTTCAGAAGCGTTTTGACAAATAACAGCAACAAAAAACACACACATCAGAGTACAGAAGATTTTGTTGTATCATCCTCCCTTTTGGTCAAATGCCAAGGCGAACGAACTGATGGAATAGCGCAGAAGTGTTGTCTTGCCCACGCTTTCATCAGCTCTCCAGACTCCAGGGCCACAGGCAGATAGAGACAAAATGCAGAGACAGACTCGACAGAGTGGCACAGTGGATCAGCTCCGTCTGCAGCTCCCACTCCTGCTACACTGTCACCGCGATAAGCTTAAGACTGACAGTACTCACCCCTTGTCAAACTTCACATGACCCAATGTGCCTCACAGCTAACAACCAGAAAATCGGATGTAACACCACCTAATAGCCGCACTGGGGGGCTTCTGTCTCTCTCTCTGACATGGATCGAAGACAAAGCTTTATCAAAAAAGGCTTTATCAAAAATTACAAGGGACTTCTATCAACAAGGTGGAGAAGACATTTTTCCAGTAAGGTCGAACAGCAGCTACTGTCGTCACTGATGGGAAGTCAATGGTTGGGTTGGAGCAAATAGAACAAAGATGATATTTCATATGGCTCAGCAAGAGTCAATAAATATAAAATGAACGGAACAAGCCTCTGATAAAACATTGTACAAAATGAGGCTTTGTCTTTTAACAACACTTTCTCCATAAGAAGTGAAAATGTGAATAACTGAACGAAGGAGAGGAGATAATAAACATGAACCAGGGGACAAATATCGCTACTTAGAGTGAATGGTTTCATAAAACACCTTAACTTGGAAAAGAACCATTTGAAAAGGGGCTCTTTAGATTTGGTGGCACAAATAAAAATGGTTCTTCCATCATATAAAAGGTCATTTTGGAACCAGAAACAGATTTCCCCACAAATAAAAAAGTTATTTTAGACCGTTAATTGGTTCCCTCACCACACTGAAGGTTCTTGTTTGAGCCAAAAAAAAATTCTTCCATCACTTTTTGGAATCCAAAATGTGTCTCTCAAACAAAGTTCTGTTTGGAAACAGAAATAGGTCTTCCTTTAATATAAAGGTTCTTCAAGGAACTTCAAATGCATAAAAAAGGTTCTCTTTGCAAGCAGATATAGTTCCTCAATCAGATAAATGGTTGTTTAAGGACCACAAAAATAATTCTTCAAACAAAAAGGGTTCATTTTGGAACCCAAAATGGTTCTTCCCTCACATAAAAGATTCTTTTCCTGACCCAAATTGGTTCTTGTATCACACAAGGTTCCTTTTGGAACTCAGAATGGTTCTTGAATCACATTAAATGTTCTTCTTTGGGGGTGAGAAGTGGTTAGTCCACCACATAAAGACTGTGTTTTAAGAAGTTCTTCCATTGAAATTCTTATTTTGGAAATCAAAACAATGAATCTCACTAAAGGTTCTTTTTGAGCAAAATGTTTCTTCCATGACATCAGGTCTATACTGAAACCTTTTGGCACCTTTATTCTTTAAGAGTGTCATCAAAGTCTAACACTCTGACACTTTTAGCCAAAACGCTTTTCTGAGTACAACCCTGTACAAAACCAGACCATTCACCTTGACAATTAGTATCCACAAAGACAACCAGACTAACTATAAACTCTAGAATTCAGCACCAAAAAACACAGAATACAGGACGCAGAATTTGCTGGTAGTCTTTGTCCTCCTGGAGATGCTGAGGGTCCTTTTCGGGGAACAGCTGTTCTAAAAAAAAAGCCCAGCTCGCTCAGGAGAGGAGAAGCTCGCAACGAAACGCTCGTAAGGAGTCGCGCTGATTAAGGAGCAATAAAAATTCCTTCTCACCTTGTGCGAAAAAAGCAGCGTCTGATGTGTCAAAGTGCGCAGGAGCGAAACGCCGCTTCTTTCAAGGTGTTCGGTCGCCGGTAAAACCGTCAGAAATGTGCTCTACAGAGCTGCAGTCGCGTCCGAAGATGCCGATTGCCACCTGGTTGGGTACAGCGAACATGCCGAAGACGGACACTGGGGCGTAACCAGGGAGGGAGAGATAGAGAAAGTGAGAGAGAGAGAGAGAGAGAACAGGGAACAAAGCAGAGTTGCCAGGGTGTTTAAACTAGAAGAGAACTTCTGCTGAGTTCCATTTTAGAGACTGATCTTGATCTGAAGTGTTTTGGTGAATAATTTTAATGTGTTTCTAATTTAATTCATTAATTAGTGTTCAGAACAAAGTGTGTGCAAATAAAAATACACATTTTGTAACTTCTGTTTTCTTGACATTGTCTTAGTTTTTCTAGACACTTTTGCGTGCAATATAAATGTTAACAATAATAGTAACAATAATAAACTCAAAATGTCTGTATGAATGTTAATAATTATAGTGGGATTTACCTCTAATGCACAATGATCCAATACACTGGAGGTGGGAATAATAATAATAATAATAATAATAATAAGACCATTATCACTGTCGTCACCATAATATTTTGGCAAATTTGTGACGACTTCAACCAACCCAATGTCCACCTCGAATTTTTTAGCCTTGTTGTGCTAAAGATCTTTACATCTCCAAACTCTCAAAGTAATATTAAAGATTATATTTCAATTACACCAACCGAAAACTAAATCCAAGGACCATTTATAAGGAGAGCCAACGAACGTTCAAAGAGCTATGTCTGTGCCGATTTCTTTGCCGTTCATGCATTTCAAAAAGAAAATATTTAAGTTGAATCAAAGTCAGAGTTTTGTGAAAGGCAAGGAAACAAAGAAGCAGCTTGTGAAATTAGATGTTTAGACAGACTAAATGAGAAGCAACATAAACACAGTAACTAATCTAGTGCAGCCTACGCGTAAAAGTCGCAGCAAACAACAATTAATCAGCATTTTGACTTATTTGGTGAATTAAAATGCTGATTAATTGCTATTTGATGCCACTTTTACGCTTAGGCTGCACTGTAGACGACAACAAACACATAAGACAATACATTTGCAAGAATCCTCTACCAGCCCTATATTACATATTTTATTCTTTTGTTCATCTTTGATGCATAAAAAAGCTGTTTCTTTTATCAAACAGATTCAAACAAGCCAAAGAGATCATTTAAAGCACACTGATCCCCTAGAAATGGCTCTGAGGACGACCTGTCTGCTTGCTTTACGATAGAATAATGATGTCCCGGGAGAGGCGGTGAGCCCATTGAGAGGGCCAGGGATTCGGCCCACTGACACACATCTTATGCGACACACAAACGCCCACGCATACAACTCTGTCTCTTCCACTCATTTGCGATTCTCATCACATTCATCCGCATGTTTACAGTTGCGTCAGTGACAGTAGAGTATTAGATGTGCCACAACGAACAGCAACACATGCGCACACACACACACACACACACACATCCGTGTATTGCAATTTTTTGCACTGACTCCCAATGACTATTACGATCTAAACAATACACCTACACTTAAACCCAATTAAACAACAATTTTGCAACCGCAAGTTTTCTATAATATGCGTTTTTAAAAACATTCTATACATTTTTCTTTATGAGGGTGTTCACAAACACAAAAGGCCCCACAATGCCACATTAATTTGAGCACAGATAGTAGGTTTTCTTCTTTTGTGAACAATCGGGTAAAACTGGAGTGTGTTTCTATGAGGTTGGTGTTTCATTACTGTGTGTCTGGTTTTAAATGAGCACTGTCCGTGGTGCTGAAATGTTGCTGCGCTCTAGTTGGGTCTATTACATTTTCGGCAATCATGTATCTCAGTTAATTATCAGTGCTCATTAGAAACATGCATTTCGTTCTGCAGTTTGCTAGAATGAGAGTGCCCATGATACAGAGGGCCTAAACGAATTATAAAATTTCTTTGTAAGAATGGAATAGGCAGTAGATTTAATATAAATTTCATACAATTGATAAAGCATGTTTCCTTTAAGCCTAGCCAGGATGCAGAGTTTGCAGTTTCTGTGCATGACATTTCATGATGGACTACACCCTTACAAATGTAGACTCACTGTGCAAAAGTCCATCAAAATAATACAATGTCAAGGTACATTAAGCAAGGCTCCATACGAACTCTACAGCATATCTATTACTCTTGCTTTTGACAAAGTGAATGATTAAATGTCAATGGCACTTTGCAACGCCCCTCATATGTGGACAACGGAATACAAAAGACCATTGCTGTGTCCGCAGGTAAAGCACGAACAAAACATTTCAGCAGTTTTCCCCCCTTCATTGTTCTCAACATAACTCCAGTGAGAATGATTTATAAACAGAAACAAAATGCCTCCCTGAGGAAAGCTACACAACATCAAAATTCGGAGAGGAACAGGATGTGAAGATTCTAAAATAAGTGGAGTCTAGCAACCAAAGGTCTTTGCCTTCATCTGGGGAAGGAGGAGTATTGATCATCACTTCAAACAACATTGGGCCTGTATAGATCTAAACATGCTTTCTTTTTTTTTTACATTGATGACATTAGAATGGATTTCTAATGGTCTACCAAGTGTGGTGGTTAGAACAGTTCCATTCCTATTCCATTAGCAATTCTATTATAAGCAGGCCTCATGATACAATTATAACGAAACAATTCCCTTAAACAATAGAAACCCTGTATAATATGTGGATACAGTGTCATCTACTTTGTCTACAAATGAATAAATAACACCTGATGAAGTGCGTTAAGTCCAGAGTCAACTTGACTGCAATCCATACCTGTCCAGTTTAATCCATTTATTGTAACTGTTGTTTAAACTGTGGTACAACCACAAACCTCTCGACTCCGCAGTCCTCCCTCTTTCATTCCTCTCCACCTCCATAGAGGGACAAGGGGACTTTTGGAGCCAGTCCAGCCCCTCAGCGCTGCTCGCTGACCCAGAAACGACTGACACAAGCACTTAAAGGCGATTGTCTGTCCTTCCTTGGTCACTCGCCATTACCACATACGTGTGAAAGGGGAATTGAATAATGCAAAGGGAGAAACAAGGAATGTTGGGGGTGGGAGAACAGACAAAGCTGAGGTAATGATGCCGTGCTTGGTTAAAAGGCTTTGTGAGAGATGCGAAGGGGCCACGGAGCACAGTGAAAAGCGGAGCGTCAGCAAGGGACCTAAATGAGAGTGAAACGAAGCCGCCCAGGTGGGGCTCCAGCTGATACATAATGAATGAGGAGCAGAGAACAGAGCGAAGGTTAGCTCTTCATCTAGTGTTAACAGCAAACATGCTGCGGCTTAGATGATCCAGCACATCTTAGGTGGAAGTTTCACAAGGCTCACTCTGGGAGACATAACTGAAAAGCCATTACGGGAAAATGTTATATATGTAGAGAGGGAGAGAGTGTGTAATGAAAGAGAGAGTAATTATCAGATTTTTCAATTGATCGTTGGCAGACCACTGCTGAACTGTGTCCAAAATATTGAGTGGAAATGGATGCAGCATTCCCCATTAGACTGAAGGAGCACTACACATAATGTGAAAATGTTTCTGTTAGGTATCTATACATCTTAAAAAATGTGTCCCTGCAACTGAATATTGAATAAAGAAGAGAAGCACGGTTTTGACTCACAAGCAAATTCATAGATATTAGCATTGATTAAACATTGCACATTATAATTGAACTTACTTATTGTCCCTTACGTTAGCATGTGAGGATGATGTGCCCCTTTAAGCATGGGACCAAGTAATGGTCCCATAAGGGTACAGTGACTGTCTAGTATTAGTCCAAGTGGGTCAACAAACTGGAGCACAGTCCTGTGAAAGCAGACTCAAAAAGTTTTCTTTTTTAAGTCTTGTCTTTTAATGACCCCGGTGTTAGTGGAAGTGAAAGCGAGTGATTATTTGTCATTGTGAACACACCACAGCAAAGCACTCAGTGCAAATGTGACCTCTGCATTTGACCCATCCCTGAAGCACCAGTGGGCAGTGCCCGGGGAGCAGTATTTGGGAATGGTACCTTGCTCATGAGTACCTTTTTTTACCAGTCCAAGATTTCAAACTGGCAACCTACTGATCACGGGATGAACTCCCTAAATGTTACGGCATTGGCCAATCTCTGAGATGCAATCTACAATTGCCAATTTAATCCGTAGATAAAAAATCAGTCTCAGCCTTCATGTAATTCTCTTTTGGCCTGAAAGACGATCATGAAATCAGATATTTTATTATTATGTAAAGCAGGATGAAAATATTATTACCGCAAGGCAATATTCAAAGGAGGCATAGAAACATCATAGTGAGATCTGCATGGCTTATGTTTTTGCTTGAACCATGACACTGATATCGCTAAAATATGTGAAAATAATGCTGACACAATATACACAACAGTATTCAAAATTCTAATTAAATTATAGGAAAACATTCCTGAAATCTTAATATTGTTTTGCTATTGCCTGCCTGAAATATGGTGGACGGAAAATAAGGAGGAATGAATGGTGACTGTTTTTAATCTCTCTTTTTGTTCAAAGACATGAATGTTTGCAGCTTCAGCTTTATCTATGTGTAATCTGTAAACTGCCTCCAACACACTTTAACATTATTCTGACATGCGGGCATAGATGCTATGGAATCTAAATTCTGTACAGGTGTGGAATACATTATTCCGTAATCCAAACCTAAACTCCCTGTCTTGTGTATGTCAGCATATCACAGAGTAACTGACAGATCCTATTCACTCGACTCTGTAAACTCAATTCTTTACCATCGCTCCAGGCTGAGACAATGTTAGGATCAAAGAGTGTCCTTGGGGTAGATTATATTACACACATACAAAACACACACACACACATACACACACACTGACAGGGTTGCTGTAGACCTTTGTTCATTCGAAAGAAAGAACAGAACAGAAAGAGCAAAATGGAACATGGATGCTATTTATTTTAAAAAGGTCTTCTTCCGCACTTCAGAATTTAATATTTAATATTGAGTGTTAAATTAAGAGTCATTTATTAAAAGTGATTAAGCTGCATATCTTACGCTTGACAAAATCTATTGGGCACCAAAAAGAAAGACAGTGACAAGAAACCATGTCCTAGAAGAGGGTATTGAATCCTGACACAATTTCAGCCAGACCGAAGATCCCTCAATATTTTTCTCCTCCAAGAATCACCATCAGGGGTGCATAGTGATGTAGTGGACATACTGTCCATACCTCATGCTAAATACCTTTGCTCTGGTTCTTTATCTACAGACAGAATAAAATGCACAGAACAAAAAAAATCACAAGAAAGTTCTTGAGTTGTTGACTATTGCCACCCTGAGGATAATACCTGTCATACCCATTTTTAACCCCATTTACAAAACTTGTCACAAACATTCATTCATTCATTCATTCATTATCTGAACCGCTTAATCCCTATCCTGGGAACTATGGGCGCAAGGCAGGGACCAACCCTGGGCAGGCGCCAACACACCACAGGGCACACACACTTATACAATCCCACTCTGATTCACAGCACTTTAGAGTCGCCGATTAACCAGCAGTGCATGCTTTTGGACTGTGGGAGGAAACCGAAGCACCCTGAGAAAACCCACACGAACACGGGAAGAGCATGCAAACTCCACACAGAAATGCCCCATGGCCGACATGGGGATCGAATCCAGGACCTTCTCTCTGTGAGGCCGCAGCGCTAACCACTGCACCACCGTGCCGCCCTAGTCACAAACAATTGTCAGTATATCCATGTACCTTGATGAACAGACCATTATGAACAAGCGGCTGTTAAGACTCGCTTTTACTGACAAGAAGATTAGCTACGGCATATTTGCCAGCACATATTTTCCTGTTCAGACAACAATTTTGGAAGGCCACAGCATTAAAACTCTCTTCCTGACTATTCAATTGGATTGCATTGTTAACCCAACTTTACCTCTGAATCATTATTTTTTGCCTTGCAATCAAACTGAAACACCATGATCCTGAAAAGAGGATTCAATCCGGAAACCTTTTCAGACTGAATGAAGAGCATGACTGGATATAACAAAACTATTTTCAAGTATAATCATCAGGAATATGTAGAGAGCACTATTCTGTCATTGTGATTTTCTGACCATCATAGACTGTGAGAACTTTATCTACAGATAAGAAGAAAGCAAAACCATTTACCATAAAACTCTCCAGAAGAACTGACACATATTTGGCTCTGCATGTCTTTTTGTGAAACTTCTTTGTTGGAGGAGACAGCAATAAGATTGCTTTTTAACTCTACTTGCTCCCTGGTGGCCCATGGTGGCAATGCAGGGGGTCTGTGACGTGATCCAGTTTTTTACATTTTATTTTTCGAAATATTTCCAGATGATTTGGGCATCTTTATGAGTCAAGGTAATCAAGAGTGGTGGTCTCTGGGACAGAAATAGTTGGAAGACCCTGGATTATATCAAATTGACATTGCTTGGTGATTTTCTGGCTAAGACATAAAAATTCTAGGTAAAAAGAAGATCCCGGTAGTAACTATGGCTGTCCGATCTGCGATCCATGCCTAATCTGTGTGCAATGTGAAGTAATCCAGAAAAATTGATGGGATGCATTGTGATGCATCAAGATATTGCATCGAATCAAATCGTTGACATGATAATCGTAATTGCAATCCAATCATGAGACCAGTAAAGGTTCACACCTCTGCTGACTTTCTATTTGAATTTCTATTTGGGAGACGGATGACTAATGAAGGCCATAGAGAAGTGAGAAGTGTATGATCTGGGTCTTGCTTTCCTAAAAAGTGTTCTTACTTGCTACTGCTGATCCTAGTGGTCGACTGAAAACAAAAAGTATAATATGAATATTGTTAGCAAATGTGCACTAAGATGAGCTCTAGTCTTGAAGATCTGCAGTCATAATGTATTCAATCAAACTGAACTGGAGGTAGCGAAAAGATTTTGTCTAAACGGTCTCCTGGCCCTATAATGTCAACAAAGTTCTGTGTAATTGAATCCCCAACTCTATTACTGCCTTACCTTTCCAGTCCTCGCCTTTATTTATCTCTTTCAGGGCACATTATTACTGGAGCATTTGACGCTCCCAGAGAAGATGATTAAGAACAAGCAGGACTTTTCTTCTTCTGCCTTCACTAGCCGAGCGTGCAGTTTGCTTCTGCGCTAATCAAAAGAATCCCCAAGGAAGAGAGATCGCACGGTCCGGAGGGATTTATTTAGCCCTTAATGGCATGAGAGACAGACACAGGCGTTGCGTCTCTGCATTTCGTGTTTGCTCTAAATTGTGTCTCTAAAGGCGAAGACGGCTCACCATATCAAAGGCCCGAAACTTGGGCTGGTCCATTAATTAGGGCCTTGTGTCTGAATGTCATCTTCTCGCTATGCCTGACCCATTACCCAGAAAAGAATATTTATCCTTGTCACAAAGATGCTCAAATGCATGGCATTTACAGTGTCGACCCCTTCCTCATTTGCACACGGACCACGGACTCGCCATACTCGCTTGGTTGCAGTGTGAGCATTAGCCTTGAGGCTAGAAATCTTACAAAAGAAGCATAGAGACCAAAAGCGGGGAAGCCGTTTCAAGGCTTTCTCATGGAAATCAATAGAGAAGCGTATATGTTACTGTAAAACTGGGAAAACATTTGTTGCTGTCTAAGCTTTTAAGAGACGCAAAGATGTAAATGCAGTGTTTTTTCTTTTACTTTGGTTGCTAGAGGGGCTATAATTCTATATCAATGCCCCATACGAAGACCTTTAACTCCTATATTATCAACATAGCACTTTAGTCTAAAGATCTACAACATGATAAAGTGACTTAAGCGCTTTTAGCAATTTAGAAGATTAAATTTAAAAAGAACTACATACAAAACACAGAAAACGAACAACTGAACATAGGCCGGCTTTATTTTATGAACATGAACCAAGTTCAAATAACTGCAGTGAGGGGGAGGTCCACTTGAGAACATTCTGTACTGTATTTGTGATTCATTTAAGAATTAAAAGACCATGAAATTGTTTTATTCTGCTAAGCCAGTCATGCTACCTGCCCTTTTGACTATCCACATTAGCAGTTCTGGACATCACATTCTCTTTGAACTTAAAACTTTCCCGTGAGAAAGTACTCAAAGATGAGTCACAGCAGCAAATTGAAGTTAAAGCTTTAGAATTGAGAGCTTTTCGCTGGGAAAAAGAAATTCACATGTCCATACACATTTTATTCGGCCCTCCTGATGCCCAAAGAAAAATGGAATGGGTAAGTTCATAAGGAGAACATTGCTGACTCATGTAGTTTGGTGAACTCTGGGTCCCTTTTTTCATGAAACAGCGTTATAGAGAAAAGGCTTCAGTCTCAGGAGAAGCTGTAAAATAAAAGACGTGAATCGAGTTTTCCCTCCCTAATCCTATTCCATGCCATCAGAATTTGCACAGCCTATATTACAGAGCATAAATCCTCCACACACACCAATCATAGTTGAAGTCATGTCATCAAACACTGCCTAACCGAGTGACAGCAAACATCATGGGGCTGTTCAGCTCATTCACTAAAGGGAGGAGCAGCCCTAGTACAACCCTAGTCTCATTATTATTATTATACCAATTTGCATGTTAAGGCAGAGTAATAGATCTGGCAAAATATGGTTTCTTTTGAATTTACCAAATGCAGAGAGAGAAAAGGAGAGATAGAAAGAATTATCCAATGAACTTACAGATCATTCTCCTCCTTTCATATTGCGCTTTTACACCCAGTGACATTTCCAGACCATTGATCCATTCTTTCGATCCCAAATGTCACCAGAAGTTTAAATGGCCGGGTTAACTCCGGGACATGGTCTCCAATGTACACGTTATTAAAGTCCACTCAAGCCATTTCCCTGAGACAGAATTCTGATAGTAAATGACTAAATTACACAGAAAAAAAGCTTGCTGGAAGTGTGCACTTTCACCTTTACCTTGAGATACAGTACATTTCTACCATTTCTCCAAAAAAAGGAAAAAAAACTGCACTGCAATGGAAAAAAAGCAGTAAAAAATACTTATACAAATACAAACATCATGCCACCACAAATCCATCACATGAACCATTGTGCCACTGATGAATAACTGCAATTTCTTCTTTTACCAATACAACCACCATTGTTAGCTGCCATGAAAAGATGGAGAATTTTTCCCCGCGACATGGAAGTAGCAGACGTTTTCCAGAGCTTATCCATATATTACGATACAATAGCATTGTTTGACTTCCTGCAGCCAGTCAAATGTATTCAGACCGGTTCAAAATGTCTGGCGACTTCATCTTCTTTGTGGAGGAGGTGCTAGGAGACCACGGTGGCTTCCATTAAGGCAGGGTAAGTCAGGAAAATGAGATTTAAAGTGAAAGAGCTTGAATTGGGTTTGCATGGTAATTGGATCATTTATCGAGTGGAATTGGCGGCCATTGGGGCGAAATGGCTGGGATTGGACAATATTGAGCTGGGGGCTGTCGAATTGACCCAGACATGATGTCCTTTTGGCAGCTGGTAGAGTTCTTCTCATATGAAATCTACACACACACACACAGACACACACACACACACACAAAGTGTGGGTGGTACTATTAGGACAGGGCTCTTGAAGCCCAATTACGGTGCTGTCTGTGCAGTATAGGGCTGTAACACCAGGCCCTAAGAGCATTTCTTCAGCATAGCAAAATGCCCTTCACCAACACTCACGCACACATGCACACACTGCAGGTGCTCCCTGCTGTCACAGTCAGTGTAAATGAGCACTAATGAGATCGAATCCTCCTAATTAGAGATGCTATTTTACTATAATAGCTGTAAATGCAATTTGCAAGGTTAAGCTGAGATTCTGATTCAGCTGTCTAGACAGCTGGAGACTTCTAGCTATTCTCATCTCAGTCCCTCTTAGTGCTGAAAAGCAGGTCTTGGTCAACAGCCTTTTTGAATCTAGGTCTCGTAGTTGGCAACACAATGAAGAATACTTAAGTGAAAAATGAGCAAGAGACATAAAAACGCCCCCTATAAAACACAAAAGTATCTAATTTCCTTGACGGACTTGTGCATAAAGCTGCTATTAATGTTTTCATATGCATCTGTGAAAATGCCTAGAGATAGAAAAATGCATTAAAAATAACTGTAAAAATATAAAAACCATGATGATTTCTGCAAAATCTGTGCAAAAATGTTTCTTATAAAGCTTATCAGTCATACAACACAAAATGTCCTCAAATGCCCCCTTATGTTAGAGGTCATAAAAGTTTTTTCTCTAAAACATACATTTGCGGGCTCAGCAGCGCCCCGGGCATTGACATAAAGCAGCCCAGGCTGAACAGATTTTTGCCCAAGCGAGACTTTTAGCAACTTGCTCCAGCGGGGTCCTAAGTGGGAACGGTCACACTTCATAAACCCTGCTGATGCATGTGGCTTTTTACTGCGTAAAAGTAATAGCCAGGGGCGGGTCGATACACCGCGGCACAACATCATGACAAAGACCTTGTAAAAGTCCTGTCAACAGGATTGAGATGCTCTGTTCAGCTCAGTTTACCGTGCTGCAGTCTGAAAGCCCTGAGGCCTGCGTTTTAAGACGGGCCCGGATCAGAAAGCAGAGCTCCAGGCACATAAGAGAAAGTGAAAAGAGAGTAATTTGCAGTCTGTAATGAAAAGTCTTGCCTGTAAGTGGCTGAAATCCCAGGCAATTTTATGACTGCATTTCACAATTATTAATGTTAATGCCTCTTTGCCTTCCAATGACAGAATCAGTAACACAAGTGGAAGGTCATCCAACTATCAGAACAAGCAATTACGCCACTGAAAAAGGACTGTTTGTCTTCTTGTCAGCTTTCCTTACTCCATCACCCTTAATGGCAATTTGGTGCAATGAGTGACACGGCTACGAGTCCACCAGTAAACATCCCAATGAATGTCTTCTCCAAAAATTGTGAAAACAAGGTGGTGGAAGAAGTTAAGACTATAAGCCTCATTCATCAACCACTGTCAAGAAGAAACTTGTTCTTAAAACGCTCTTATGCAGGTTTCATCAAGATTTTAAAATGTACAAATGTTTTCTTATTTATGATTTCTTATTAGGTAAGAAAAGAATCTGATATTGCTGAAGAGGTCTCTTACATTTTGTTGCACGGCTGTTTATTCATTATCTTCATTTCTACTGTTGTATAATATTACACTATTAAATTCTTAAGTTAACTTTCTTAAGAACAAATTTAGGGGGAAAAAGTTTTTACCTCACAATTTTATCTTCAGCAGATTCATGACCTATTCTGAAATTGTTCTCATGTTCATTCCTATAATGACAAAAGTTGACAATTATAATATTATACAACTGTGGACTTTTAGAAAATTAAATAACCTAATGGTTGGAACAAAAACATATTTAAATAATATAAAGTGCTCTTTACTTTTAGTAGAACAAATCTCAAATAAGAAAACAAGCGGATGTCAGAATCTTCGAGAAAACGTGGGTTTTAAGAACACAGTTCTTCTTAAGAAAGGCTGGTTAATGAGGCCCAGTGACCGAAATCCACTTCTTGCTGATGTAAACGAATAAATTACAGCTGATTACTCTTCGTAATGGAGGCAGCAGAGCATATTGTGCAAACGCTTTGCTTCTTAATGGTTTAATTAAGAACCTCATTCGCGAACGTTCCGGAACCGGAGACTCGCGCGTGACACGCCAGAAGCACGCGACTAATTGCTGCAGCGCGAGCAGATGTGCCTTCATCACAAAGCTCGCCAAATGTTAGTTTGCACAGAAAATTCTCGCGCACAGCAACAAAGCAAAGACAATTCAAAGATGATAGTCAATGAGTGAAAAGTCTACTGAGCCCCTTAATCTTATGAATTTATGTCTTGTGCGCATAACATATTGTGTGAATAGGATAATTTACTATAAATTCTTATGTGTAACACCTGTTTTCAGAAACACCCAGATTCCACACATACAACGATATCCTTGCACCATTTGCACATCAGAATCAACAGGAAGAACTACTCAGATTTAGGTCGTGTCAATGACTTAATCCAGTAACAATCAAAATCAGAATTTACAAAAAGAGATACATAACTTGTGACTGGTACAAAAATCACCTGCAAGATCATTATAGCACATAGTAAGATTATATCAAGTAAAAACAAGCGTGGGCTTTCTCTATATATGTTTTTCATTAATCAATCAATTAATACTTTCTATAAAAGGCGGCAACTCTGGGCTTCTAAGGGAAATATAGTTGGTCAGAATATTATACCGAATAGAGATCTGGACAGATCTACATGAACAAGGAAGATCTTTTTTAAAAAGTGCCACCAGATTATTATCATTAAATATCTTTAACTGCTAATATAAATCACTTTGCTGCCGATATACTGAAATTGTGTGAGATCAAATGAACCACAAAACTGCAGTTTTATCCACTTGCTCCCTGGGAATAAAAAGAGGTCCGTGTTACCCAAAAGAGAACCTCTACTGCCATCACGCGACAACTAAGGAGACTTGTTATCAAGTCATTAATGTCGTAAAAAAAACTACCGTCATGTTTTTCGGCATTTGCCCACTGTTGAAAAGTGTAACCAAGACTCCCCACTTCCTATTGAACCCATGGGGTTTTTAAAAAAGTAACCAGCAGTATATTTAATAACCGATAGGGGAGCCGTCGAGGGAGGTCAGAATGCATAAGAGGGAAGGGAGCTAAATCTCAGAGATGGTTAATTACATTAGTTTTGCTCAAAACGTTTTGGTCTGATTATGAAAGATTGGATTTTAACTTTATTTTTACTTCAATATTACTTTTCACACAACAAAGTGTTTGATAGGTTAGGTTATTAACTGTGCAGCTACTGAGACCTGAATGGGCCAAAAAAAGTGCGGAAAAGCGCCCTCTAGAGGTAATTATAAACAGGAAGCACATACAAAGAGTAGCACATCTCCGCCTAGGTTTTCTCTACACAAACTCAGCATGGCTGTGTCGCTTATCTGTAGTAATACACAGAGCAGGTAGGAAAATGTGTCTCATTTAAAAATTATTATCAGCTAATAATAGACTGTTATTTATCTGTGCCGATAATTTACTCGAATCTGTGTGCCCTATAGGGTGAGCTCTGTTTTAAACAGAGATGTTAAACAATTCGGAAAAAAGTTCATGTTTGATTTCAATGAGGAGACTTGTTGGAATTCTGACCAGGTAACTGTACTGGAAAATTAGGAGATCATTAGCTGTTTATGGTTCAGGTTTTTATCCTTACCTCTTTCATTCCTTAGGGAGAAGTTCAGTGGGTTTTCCTGGAGTTTCCATCGCTAGTAAAAGTGTCCGAAGTCAGACTGCAGTTTCAGGGAGGATTTTCAGCAACAGCTTGCAAATTGGAAGGTTTCTGTCGAGTTTTCTTCTGAAATTGCAGTTATGCTCTCAACGAGTTGTTTCAGATACAGTATTAAGTCAACAATAGATTGTGTTTTCTCTTTACTTCTGTCCCAGGCTGTGGTAATGAGGGAGACCTGAAGCAGATTGAGAACTTCTATCCCGAAGACAACAACTGTCTGCAGATATCCTTTTTAAAAATCAGAGTTTACTTTTTATCTGTGGTGATCTTCAGATTTCATGCATTTATTGCAGATCTTGAATGAATAAATGAATGAATGAATGAATAGATTCATTAGATGAAGATGGTTATGGTGTAACCCATTATGGTAGTTCTTCAGGAGCCTGGTTGGGCAGCCCTGATTTATTGGGTTCCCATGCAGGGGTGGAAAAATCTTCACTGAGTTAAAGTTCAGTGTTTTGAAAAGCTGAGTAAAGCACCCCACAAGCTAATGAACAAATTAAAGATACTATATAGGTACTTGTGGTAAGTTCTTAATTTTAATCTTAGTGTTTTTGGAGAGTACATTCCTTTATTTATTAGGTTTTCAGTGCTTGGTATCAATTGCACTGTTCTTATGTTTGTTTTTTAAAAACAAAAATAATGGATTTTTACCTCAAATTTGAATTTTGATAATGTTGGTTCATTGCCAGTAAGTGCATGTCTGTCTCTCCTCCCATGCTTTTATTATGTCCTTAATTCCTCACCCACAGCTTTCCCATTCAGAATGCCCCCTTGGTTCAGAAGCTTAAGATAGTATTTGAAAACAGTTCGGACTTTTTTGGAAGAATAGTTGTTTACCTCTTAGACGTCCTGGGAGAACAAGCTACGTAATGTTTGTGGAAGACCACAAATGACCAGAAGTGGCTTAGACAATTGGATAATAAGTTGATTGATGGGCAGATTACATGAACTTTTCACTGTCCAAACAGGATGGTTTTGGTTTTCCCATGGACTAGGCCTATAACTTTTTGATACCATTCATCTACTTTTTGATACCATTCATCTGTTAAAACCTTTTAAATAAATGACATGAATCAGCATAAGCAGATTTATAAAATTATTTTTATTAAAAAAGGTAAATAGGAGCACATGGAATAGCCTTTATCTTTCATAAATATAACTTGCATTAAGATTTGCAAAAGTGATCATCGCAACAGTTCCAAAATATGATCCTCAAGCAGCTTTTGCACTGAAAAAGAAGACAATGATATTAATGGGCACCATAAAACATGTTTAACATAAAGGAATAATGTAGGAAATTAAAGTGGCAATTGTTGAACCATACATATCCATGATACTTGCTTTTTTTAAAGCCAAGAGCAACAGCAAGGGCCACTGGACTGTATCCAGAATCAGCTTCAAATGTTATATCAGCACCATGTTCTGAACACAGTAGCATGGTTTCCATTAATCTTTAAATGATCACAATCGTTTGATTAAAAAGTTACTAATTGACAATGAATGTAACTCACTCAGGAGAGCTTCCACACATTTAATATGATTCCCTCGGACTGCATAGAGTAATGGTGTGCCTCCATTCTGAGTAAAAAGAAATACATACATATTTCTGATGTTTCTGCATTAAATTGCTTTGTGATTATCCTGTGTTTTACTTAGAAGTTCAAACACTTACCCAATCATAGGAATCAACATCAACTTTATGTTTTAACAAAATGTTAACAATGTCTGCGAATCCCCCAGCGCTGGCTAAAGACAAGGCACTTTCACGCTCCCGTGCAAAGACTGTTGGATCAGCTTCCTGTTTTAGAGAACAAAAAATCATTTACAACGCACATCTAACATACCGTATATCAGATACTCCAAGTGTGGGGTATTCCTCACCTTTTCAAGCAGAAACTGGACCATTTCAATCTCTCCAAATGCTGCTGCCCACATTAGTGGGGTGAAGCCTCGATCATCCTGAGAGTTCAACAGCGAGTTATCTGCAAGAGCAAGCATATATCTTAAATCCAGTACAAGCCTGCTGCAGAGTGTGACTGAAAATGACAATAAAAGCAGCTTCACTGGCAAAGTACTACTTACCACAAGCAAGATGTGTCTTAACTTGGGAGATTTCTCCATGAGCAGCCAGTTGGTGAATGGAGAGACCTGAGAGTTACACATAAAAGAGATGTTACTCATTTCAGGTAAACAGCAAATCATTTGGAAGTTGCTCACCAGCACTTTGGAGCTGCATATTGTCTTCTTAAAGAGCATTGAGTGTCTATAAAAGGTAGGGCTGCTTGATGTTGGAAGAAGAATGGCATTGCAGTATTCTGCCTGTGATGTGTCTTGTTTGAAAATAATTCATGATTTTAGAATAATTGGGGTTATTTTGTAGGAAGTGAAAATTAAGAGAATAACTGCCTTTAAAAAGGTTAAAAATAATCCAAAGACCTTTTAAAGTGTGAACGATTTTTAACTTTATCTCTTAATTGGAGTACAGGCGTTTTTCAGATAGACTTGTCTTTTAATAAATCATCGAAAATGAGACCGAACTACTTTTCATTTTGTATAAAACAGCGAAAGTTTGTCTCGGCGTTGCAAATTATGCTATGTGACTATTGCAAATGATGCAGAAAAGCTATAGCCCTAGAGAAAACCGAATAATGTGTTCATTCATTGTTCAGTTTCAGACAGTTGTCACTCATGATGCTGAAACAAACGTGTGCTTGTGGTAAAATGTTATGTAAAATGTCCCTAATTTATACCGATCAGCAACATGGAATTATGAAAAATAAGAATATAAACGAACTGTAATCCCAGGGCTTGTACTTACTGTCTAAAGTGGCGGGTCTGACTGTGACTTCGTTGCCGCGTTGTTTGTTTGTGAGTGTGGTCTGGTGTGTGAAGGCACCATCATCTGTCGTCTCCATTATACTTTACCATCCACCTACACCTGCATTAAAATGCCATAGAGTTAGTTAGATCTTGTCGAGGCTAACTTGGAGCCTAATACCAGTATTAACAACATAGCACAAGAGTCATGGGAACAATTGTTTAAAAACTAATATAATATTTGAGTCACATTGTCTTACCGGATCTCACCTTTTCTAATCCTTGGACTGTGAAAACGATCGATATCACACATGAAATATTTTTATCCGCTTAATTTCCTGATTCTTCAGCTAACAAAAGTGAAACTAACACAGAGTTCACTGTTCCGAGGTGCATTCACGTCGTTGTTGTTGTTGTTGTTTTTTTACAGGGTAGCTATATCACACACATGACATACGTTAGCTAAGTAAAAAAAAAAAAAAAACAACTATTAACGTTCTAAAACACATTTGTTAACATTCTCGTTTTTGGCATCGCATAGCCGCTACTACTCGTATAATTTAAAGCATGCAGGAACTATTCGTGTAAACCAGTGTTTTACATCGGAGGACATTTCAGATGCACACTGGACAACTGTCAAGCCTTGACAACAGCCTTTTCGGCCATTATTGTTTTGTTTAGAGTAAATTCGACGTTTTGTTTAAAATGGATGACCAGGAAATGCAGATTAAAGTCAAACGAGGTAAACTGTGATAAAAAATCGTGTTTGTCGTGCGTGCTGACCGCTAAGAAGTATGTTGCTAAGGTTAATGCGAGCTCGAGTGATCTGACGTTTCCGTGTTTACTCTCGTCACATTTCACCCCAAATCGTGTTTTTTTTCCACTGCAGTGACGGATAAATTCACAGAAAGCATGTACGTTTTGGCCAACGAACCATCCATAGCGCTGTACCGCCTCCAGGAGCACGTCAGACGCTCACTACCCGAGCTGGTGCAACATAAAGTGAGATCTGATCCAACCCGTTTGATATGTTTGTCTTTGCTTTGAATTAATGTGTGTTATGTCGCGTAACTTTGGGGTGAACAAACTTTGGGGATTGCGGTTTTCACTCATTTGCCACAGCTGATTAACGAGGGTGTGTATTGTCTAATGTTGATAATTGGGAGTCATACGCCATCCAAACACCCAAGCATGCTTTGTGTGTGTGTGTGTGTAGAGATACTGTTATAGGAATTGTTGCCAACATTTAAAACTGTTTCCACATTAATGCATTAATGTTTGCTTTCGCTTCTAGTCTTATATTTGCAGTGCTTACAATTCATGTAATTTGCAAATTACTGTCATTTTTCAGGGGCTTATTTCTTCACTTCTATGCAGTATCCTCTTTTTTTGTAGAAACCAGCATGCATGTCTCATTGTTTTATTATATGAATGACATATTGCTCCTCCCTAGACTGCTAATGTTCATTGAATTTTCCAGATAAATGATAATGTGAATGTTGCACTTGTGAAGAACTTTGGGTATTAGGTGTTCGGACATCTAGACAGCTGACATTTAAGTGATCTTAAGCTTAATGGCAAGTCTGTTGATATTTACAGGACTCTACAGTCTGTTGGAAGCTGGTAACAACAAATTGACTCATTTCTGTACAGACGGATATGCAGAACTGGGAGGAACAAAGCCAAGGAGCAATTTATACTGTAGAGTACGCTTGCAGGTAATTTTTGAATGTTCGGAAAAATAGCAATGACACGTAGATTTAAACTAAATATATGTATGAAATTTTTACATTTGTTTTACCCGCTTAAAGTTTAACCGCTTAAAGTCAAAAGCATGAGGTGCATTGAATAAGAAACTGTATGACTTTCTTTCCTTGTTATTTTCAGTGCTGTCAAAAGCATGACCAACAGTAGCCTCTACTTTAAAAACATAGACGGACTGCTAAAACAGGCCATCTCATTGAAAGAACAGATCAACAACGCTCAAGGACGCAGGTAGTACAGATCTCATGAGTGTTTAAAATGCATTCTCAAATAATCACACAATTTCTGAACATCCCATTCCAGCTTGCCTAAAGCTTTGTGATTTATCTGTTAAATTTGATTGTGCCTTATAGCAATCATCAGTGCTGTTTTTGGCTGAATCATTGCTTTGTAATTTTTTGTTTTATTACATTATTCCCGCATTAAAATATTTTGTTACTATATTATTTTCACAAAGCTTTTATGTTATTTCTTCCACTTACGGAAATCAACAAAGTTGCTTAATGTTTTTGACCAATGCATGTTGCTTTAGTAGCGTGAAGTCTGCACCCAATCACACTGACCCTCCAACACATGCCTCCTCCACTTCATCTTGACTTATGGAAATCTATAGACAAGGTTAGTGCTGCTTCCTAAGGCCTGATGATGCTATGATTTGTACACTGATTTATTTTAGTAAGAGTACAATATAAACCTGTGTAGGAGATTGATTCTTCTAAAATAAAACTAGATTCCTAACCACAATTGTTTGGTTATTCTTAACCCAGCAAATAATTTAAAACGGTGCATATTATCTTCCATGCCATTTACATATAAATATATGAGAATTACAATTTCATGTTTTGATGTTTTATTTATTGAGATATTAATATATAAATTAAGGTGATGCTGTAATTTTAAACACCAATAGTCCTGTCTAAGAAATGTGAATATCTAAAAAAAAACAAAAAACATTATTTTAGCCATTGATCATTATAATAGAAAGATGTACACTTTTAAAATATATTTTAGTTCAAAGAGACATTCCTCTACCTTGTATGACTACACAGTTCACTGTGATTAGTGTTGAACATAGTCTACTGCAGTGTTTCTGCAGTCTGTCATCATATCACATTAAATTGATTAAATTTTGCATAATTATCAACCCTTTTAAAGTAGTGAACAATATGCAGTGTGGAGTGTCTAAAATGTTATGCCTTTTTAACTACTATAATCAGTAGTCCCCACTTCTGTTATATTTATATTGTTTGCCCACAATTTAATTGTACTTTGAATTGCACATTGTATTCTGAAAAGTGTAAGCAATTAAGTGATGGCACAAATAAAGGACACTTGTAGTGTTTTTGTAAACTATGCTATTATCAGGATATGATGATAGTCATATAATAATTCTGTTTGGTGTAGTGTATATTTAATATTATTGTATACATTACACCAATAGATTTAATATCTAAAAGACCTTCTGTTCTCAGCTAGTAAATCTATTTGTGGAATGTATACTTTAGTAGTATAATAATAACAGCATTTTTGTTCTCTAATATATGATACCCAGTGTTTCACACCAGCGTTGAGTCTTTGGTTGTGGCTTTTCGAGCCAGTACAGTCCTCATTTCATTGTTGACGCCGTTCCAGGGCTTTGCCTGTGTCTGGAGCAGGCCGGACTCTGCAGACAGGGTCCTGTGCATCCGAGCGCTCCCGCTGTAGGCCTCTCGCTCACTGCAGTGGCTGGGTGTGCCGCCCGACGGCACGTACAGTTGTTCAGGTTCGATGGAGGGTGGGTAGGAGAACTGGCGCTGTTGCCTCCCGGATTTGTCTCTGAGACTAAGCTCTGACGAGCGGAGTCCATAGCTTCCGTCTCGCTCATTCTGGTAAACTGTGTTGACGTGTTCTTCGCGGTAACGTTTGGCAGTGCGGGCAGCTCGGACCAGAGAGTGGGCAACCGTTACCAGTAATACCAGCACCCCAGAAGACAGCACACAAACGCTGGCTATTCCTGTCTCGATCTCAAAGACCAGCAACATGTAAATAGACATTGCTGTGAATTTAGAGAGGGAGGGGAAATGTGCATAGAGAAGAAATATAACATTTTGTAATGACATCTGTGATCATTTTGTAAATTTCAACATAGCATTGTTATTTTTTTTGTACAGGAAAAAAGCTGTGGATCCTGGCATAATGAGGGATGGAGGTGAGAAGCAAAATGCTGCCATATGAAGTACAGTTACGGGACTATTGAAAGGCACTTTGGGCCAGAGGAGAATCTCCTTCCAGCTGAGGATTGATTCCTTGGATTGCGGATCTCTGGCTTGGCTGAAATGAAAGGTTTTGCCAGGTCCTCAATTACAGTATTTCATCAAAGGTGCGACTGAAAATAGCTGCTATGTGTGAATACTTTTGCAGACGTTCAACATGCTTTAGAACGTTACTGCATTACAAAGACTTTCTTTTAGCTAAATCTGCTGTTTCTTTTCATTCATTTAATGCTTTGTAAGTTGTACATCGAATCATTCTATTAAAATTATAACAGAACTGGGGGTATTTTTTGGCCTAACTTTATTTTGTCATTTTTAAAGCCTCACTTTGTCATTTTTTAAACTTCACTTACCACCCAAGTAAACAGTAATTCCAAGACAAAACAGGCCGACTGCAACATGCCGTACTGCCCTGCTGTCCAAAAGAAACCAGTCAGCTCTGTTTGAGGGAAAAACTTGAGGTCAGTTGTAAGTGAGACAGTTTCCTAAGATATCAACTGCGTGGTGACTTAAGTCATTAAACCACATGCATGACATAGGCTCCATATTGGTGGTGTTAATATTCAGTGAAAGGGCTTCAGGGCCCAGCAATGACGTACCCACGGCTGAAACACAGAAACTCGTTAACAGGGACACAGTGAAGCAGTGCATTTGTCTGTGTACCTTTGCATGTCCTCGTCTCCTCGGCACATCTCAGTAGTAAGGTAACTGTGCAGCAGACAGACAACAACGGCGCTCAGGTTGAGTGTGAGAGACAGAGCCGAAAGCACGACGGAAACCGGCATTAAAACAGAGGAAATCTCGACGGGCACAACGGACTGCAATTCTTTAACGCCGGTTGCATGCGGCTGTAGCTGAAAAATCAAAATGACCGACAGGAGCGACATGATGACCGACAAAACTCCCAAAAACGCCAGAACGACCAGGGACCGCTGGCTGTACGTCATGGCGAATGTAAACACCAACGTCCCTCTGCAAAAATTAGGTGCAGGGATTGTATTCGAGGTGTAAGTGCGCAAAAATGAGTGCACAGTAAATGCACAATTAAAAATGCGTCGTCTCGTATGGCAACAAGTTTCTCTCCAACTTTTTCGATCTTTTCTAGCTAAGTGCGAGCGTCTTTAGTCGCAAGAAACCGAACAAATGCCATGCACGGTAAATGCATCCAAAAAGGCGTAGTCTGTAAACGCTCCAAATTATTGCTCCAACTTTTTTTTGCTTTCCTCGTTTGCATGCAGAAAACAATGCAGCGCACGAGAAACGGCCCGCAGTGGAATGCGCGTTCTCTAGTCCTGCTCGCCGCCGCCGCCGCCGTTCTGACCGAGCATGTGATCCGGTCCACTTTAAATCCGCAGCTTAAAAACTTTCAGGCAACAATGCACTTTTATCACATGCGTTCGGATAAACAATGCGGGACTAAAAAGTCTTTGTAAGACGCGGTTTACATGGTGGGAAAAGAGAAATTAAAAACTTCCACTTCGGCGAAAATCCAGGCGGACATGGCTCCCGGCTCGGGGAGAGCAGGTGCAAAGAATTTTTGTCCAGTAGTTTTGCACACGTCCCAGTACTGGACAAAGTAAATAATGAAGAGTGCTTTCTGATAAAAGCTACAATTAAGCTGCAAGCTAAAGCAATTCATTAAGGTTAAAAAGTTAATATAAAGTCATAGAATCTTAGAAAATACTTGAAATACTAGACTGCACATTTTTTGTGGATTATTGCAAAATCCAAATCCATAACCTATGTGTAAACTTATACGCTTTGTACATGTACTACTAGGAAAATCATCTGGTTTTCACTTCAACACAACTAAGATATAAAATGATTGTCATAAATCAGAAAATCCATTAGGATTGTTAAAATAGTAAGTTTAGTAAGTAACTTCACTACACTTTGACTTATTAACTTGTATACAATTTTCAGAGATATACTTCATACGAGTTCGAATTTAGCGTGTTCAGGATATTAAAACATTGGGCCTCATTCAGCAACAGTTTCTTGTTTTTTTATTTTTTAGAACAAGACATTTAAATAGTATAAGTATACAACATTGTACTATTTAATTATACATTAAACTACTGTTATATGCAGAATTGAAGAAAATAAGTTATTGTCTTGCAAATAGGCATGCAATAAAAGAGCATGAGTGCTCTTCATAGTTTGTGGATTCTGTTCTTACCTAAGAACAAATCCCAAATAAGAAATAACATTAGCGAATGTCAGAATCTTGGTGAAAACTGCATAAGTGGGTTTTGAGAACAAATTTCTTCTTAAGAATGCTTGATGAAAGAAGCCCATTGTCGTTCCATGCTTTGATAGAAGGTTGTCTTCATCATAAGTATCCTCGCCAACGGATAATGTTTTACTTCTGTGAACACAAGCCTTAAGTACTCTGCACACCTTGAATAAGATTTAGAGTAAACAAAGTCCTCATTATTGACAGTAACCTTAGCTTACAAAGCCAGATGGCAGGTGGGTTTAAAATGCTTCAACTTGGTGGGAACTCAAGGTCTGCCTCTGCACTGTTCTGGGCAAGATAAGCCTGATACTAAAAAAAAGTATACACAACGAAGAATCGCTCGAACATATGCGTACTAACCAGCAAGTCTATTTCTGAATTCAACAGACCCACCACATGCGCAAAAAACTTGAAGCCACTGATGTTGTCAAAAGCAGAAGTGAGAGGTTTCAGGAAAACAAAAAAGAAGTCTAATGTAGACTTTCCTAAGGTTCCTTCAATCAATGTGGGGCCTTTGAGTAACTGTTTTTTGTGCAGTAATAAATGAACGCTTACAACACGGCAGCCCACAGTCTCATGTATGAGACTTCCGTAGGCCGTTGTGTTTCTGCAGTTCTCATGCATTTTTGACTTTGATGATATTGAGGTTAATGTGCAAAAGTGTGAGGTGAAATAAATGAAGGCCTTTATTTAATAAGAAAACTGCACTGGTTTTATTTAATCTATTGAGGCAATTTTTGCATTGCTCTAATTCTTTATGCCAGTTGTTCTTCTAAAAGCACCATTACAAAGATTATCTGGCTTTGATTCTCCTCTTGATTGGATAGCAATGTGTGCATCGCAGGACCAGAGTGTGGCCTGTTGCTCTGGGACTTTCAGCTGTATGACGGGAGGTTGCTTGTTCTTGCATCAGATGACATGCAGTCCTACTTCCCCAGAGGTAACCCTTATCGCTGCTGCGTGTATGAGAGAGAAAAGCTTAAACTGCATTGTACTTCTCACCTTTTCTATATATAAAGTGTTCACAAAGTGAAGTTCTGTGAGAAATAAGCATGAATAAAAACAAAATTATTTACATTTCTTCAATTATCATTCTGAATGGCTTCAATAATTAATGCAATAATGTTGAACAAAATACAAATTACACAAACTGTAATATAGCCCAATCAGAAGAGCTTCCAGACGACATCAGAACAAAGTGTTGGAGAGGAAGGGATTACAAAATAATTTATGAAGAGGTGGAAGATCACATGGAAATTCAGCTGTAATATTACTCTGCTTAGTTTTCGAAACAATAATAAGATCAATGCAAGTACACAATGATTCAACAACAAAGAGAATAAGAGGAAACCTTTACTGTCATGGCAAGTAGCGTGACAATGTGAAGCAGATCAGTAAAGCAAGACACCTTGAAAGTACTAATTTTACCATTAACTCTCAGCCAGACTTAAACTGTTCCTCAAAAATTAGTCTACCAAATGATGAGACAGATGAAATAGTCAGTAAAAGATACAGTGTTAGACTTTTTACCACATATGAAAATAATAAGCTTAATATGGAAACTGCACTGTCAAGGCTCTGGTGCTACGTCTATTAGGAGCTACTCAAAATTAAATCAGGTATTTCAATGCGGTTGCAAACTAATTTCTCCGGGTAAAGAATGTGCACCTTAATATGCACTTGCCAAACCAAATCTTGATTAAATTAACAAGTCCCCTTGTGCATAGAACTTTAAATAGGCAACCTGCTTGAGTAATGGTTTATTTTTTTCTTAGTCAATTTGTAAATGATCAAAATTACAGATCAGGGACTGCCATTTACGTCATTCACTGGAAAAGAAGCAATTGCAGTTTTGTCTAAGCTAAGATTTGCCATATTATTATTTAATTTTTGCTCTTGTTACTCATTATTTGAAGGCAACATTTGCTCTAAGGAAACACTCATAAAACAGTATAATATATAAAATACTATGACCACCCAAAAATTAACTAAATAAATATTTGATCTTCAAGCTCTTGTGTCTTTCTCTCAGGTGATAGAATAAAAGTTATATTTTATAAAATCATTAAAAGTGGGCCGCATAATATCCATTTTGATGCACTGTGGCCTAATGCGGATCTGTCATTGATATATATACCTTTAATTCTGATTTGTTAAAAGTTGTAATACACCTTAAGTTTTAATGGTTGTTGTATATACTTCAAGAATGCGTTTGACATATAATTTGCACCCTTGAGGTTTTACTCTGTCACAGTCGGCTGCTTTTTGTAAACGTTCATTTTCCGTTCAGCTTTTGTCATCCCACGTCTTAACCTTTTGACCTTTAGGAAAATGAGAAACGTGACCGTCTTGTTTCGATTTCAATGCATTCGAAATTCTAAGTGAAGGAACTGAAGAAAAGTGAATAAATACTGTGCGTCTTTAACACAGCTTCGATATCCCGGCTAAACTTGACTGCACGGCTTCATTCATTCGGCGAAGAAGCTGCAGTTAAAGCGGCGGATGAGTGACATCGCTTCCAGCCAATGGCAGGGCGAGTGGGCGTGTCTATGCTAATAACTAGTCAAGCTGATGCTGCTGTAAGAACAGCTGGAGATGAACTGTGACAAGCCGCGCATCTACAAGGACAGACTCTCACAACTCACAGCGCTGATGATTATTGATCTCTGATTGCCTTTAACAGTCTGACACTTCACTTTCAGGTGAGAATTCAAACTTTATCATCATAAAAAGGTCTTAAGATTCTGCAAAATAATGTCATGCAATTTGGAACTTGGAACTAGCTCTCACGTGCACTTGCACATTTTTAATTATCCTCATCTTTTTAAATATTTATATGCCTATGAGAATGTATTCATTATTGTTGTTTCTCCATAGTGATCTAGTTAATCTAGTTAAAACGCTTGTGACGATCAAAAAAGACAAAAAGTTGTGAAGAGGCTATAGCTTGTTAAAAGATATTTTTATTTATTTAGGAAAAAGGACAAAGAACAATGCATTTCGTGCAAAAGATGTTACAAGCTAGAAAGAGAAAACACAGATAGTGTAGAACGTTTGTAGCTGCAGAACCTTTGGGTAACATCCCACAAAGATTTCTTTTCTGTTTTCTTATTCAGTTCATTCATGTTCATGAGCGCATACATTCAAAAGGGCAATATGACATTATTAGATAAGGTCAAGACTATCACCGAGATGTTCATTGACTATTTTCAGAGGCGTTCATTCTCGTGACTTCAGCACAAGAGGTGAATCAACCTCATCACTTACTCCTGAACAGCATCCTTATTTAAGTTCTTGAAAAACATTATTTCACAAGTCTTGTGTGTGGCTAACAAAGGGTGAAAGATATGTTCTTATCATTTGTGTCATCTAATTATTTTCAAGGATATTCTCAAACATTAATTTATTTGAAAAAAGTTATTTGGTCATTGCCTATTTTAAGATTATTTATACCTAGAAATAAGAAAACAAAGTTTGTATACTTGTTTAATTAACAGTATTTTTCCCCTTATACCAAGTTTACCATATTAAAATAGCTCTTTATTTTCATCTGCAATAAAAGAAATAATGTAGAAATAAGTGTGATGAGGAAGTTTATGCAGCATGCACAAGGAACGCATTGCCGCTTTTGTATAAAGACACTTCAAGTATCAGATCAGGCCTTGTTCTCTTTTGTAAGTAAAATTTGTTGTTTCTTACAGCAGCTTGTACAAGTTTGCCAAAATTCGAATTAGCTTTTCTTGCTCCTCTCTCCTCCACTATACATTACGTGCGCAATCAGCCTCAGTCAGTCTAACTTTGCAGCAGTGTTTTGGATGTATCTCTTTCGAATGCAAATACTAGTATTTCTTTCTATTTTTAGCCAAGTATAGTTTCTCATCTTACCAATGCCTCTAAGGAGCAGAGATGAGAGTCCGCGATGTATACCTGAAAGTGTTTGTGTGTGTGTTTGTGTTGAATCGTAACATAATTCCCATAATTATCATAATAAAATGATAATCTACTACAATTAATGAAAAGTGAATTTAGACTTGACATTGGCACACAATAGTATACAATGACTAAAAACATCTTAGTTTTAAATATAACTTTTATTTAGATTTTTTAATACCCTTTTAAGGAGAAGTCATCAAAACAGTGTAAAGAGGAACACAAAATATCACACATAGACATTGCACGTCACACTGTCTGTAACCCATGTTCTCATTAATAGCAATTATTAGATGTTAGATATTTGTTTTTCATATACAAAGTTATTAATGTTTTTAATGATAGATTTTAATACCAGCCATGTGTTATGGGCCCTCGACCAATTTTAACTGGCCATGATGAAACTGTTTGTTGTTGGTGCTGAGACGGTGTTGGTCCTATGAGGGCCCCAGCAATTAGTCTCCTCTGGCCCCTGCGGGAGAGAGCACTGGAGTGTGAGGCAGCGCTGTATTTGTGTGTGTATTCTTTTCCACAACCAGACCTCTGGGATCCCAGCATAGGAAGCTGAGCTGGTAAAGGCTAGTTAAAGATGTAACCAAAGGGCCGATCGCAACGATTGCATGATACTGTCCCAGTGTATGACCTCTGAGGCATATAGACCTCATTACTCTGACATGTTACTCTTTGTGAAAATCGGTAACACAGTGTTCAGGAGCTTAACACAGTTAATCCACTTCAGATGACAACCTGCCGACCTGTCACAAAATGTTTCTCTATGATATCTATACTGTGAGAAAAAATGTTTAAATGAAATTTACTTTTTATTCACTTTACCCCTTCCAATTACAGTTCGTCAAACAGCTGATCATTGTTAGTATAAAAATCTTCAAAATGGCTGATTTGCTTTTATCAAATCAGCCTTTTTGTAATTATGTTACAAAATACGTTATGAAGAATTTCTTGTATTTTTTATCAATTTCAGGCTCTTATTTTATTTATCAAAACCTATCCTGTAAGAGGCTCTAGTTATTCAGTTGCAAACTTTGGAATGAGTCATGACTGGTTGAATATGTCCTGCGCTTATAGAAAGTTTTCTTATTAAATCGTTATAGTGAAAACTTTAATCTTTATTCGGACACTTCATTATAGTATCGTGATGATGTTCGTTTTCCTATGAAGCCACTTTTATTTAGGAAAACGCATATATAGGACCAGTTAAATTGACAACTCAATACACATCCAACACCTGCATTTAAGAACTCTTTTAGAACTCCGGTCAGAGTACTGCGTCGTCTGTGCTTTAGCCGATGTATGGTCTTGATTTTGTGGCTGAATATGAGGAACTGTAACGTTTATACTTAGACCTGGAGGTCAGTGATAGAGATCTCTTGTCACACAGACCACTTCCCCGAATTTCTGTTTGTTATCTGAGCAGAGTAAGTGTCCAGTGCTGATACAAAGTCACCTGCCAGACGAGTAGGCGAGAAAGTTCACATTGCACACCATCTTGACCAGCATATTCTTTATAAGGCAAAAATGGTGCAAGATATGAATTCCTCAGGACTCTTTGTGTGCCTGGGTGCCAGGAGTGGGCGAGAGATCAGCGGGCACTCCCGGGTCATGGGAACTGCCGTACTGTATCCGCTCACCATTGGGTTGGAGCTTCTAAAAATAAGCCAGGTCAAAAATCTAATATGGAGGGGGAGAGGAACCGGTAGAGTCCCTGAGGCTTTTATATCAGTAGACAGCTTTTCTCCAAAGAGCAATTCTTTGGATGGTGGCCTTCAACAGAGAGAAACATCTCAACAAGTACTACGCACTTTATTTTAACATGAGAACAACACACTTAAAAATGGAATATTAGTCTCACTTTAATAATTTTAACTCACTTTAATAACTTGCTTTAATAACAATCCATTAAATTTATCAGCAATAATTTTCTAGAAGCAGAACACTTATGGAGATTGTGTTACTTTGAGAAATACTATCACAGTTTTTGGCGATTATCCAGCATCTAAATAAATAAAAATGTGTTGGTAATTATTGATCTGACACCATAGACAATAAACAATTTCATAAATTAAAATAATTTGCGGACACTGGTCTTAAGGTATGGTTGAGTAGTGCTGTGACCCTATTAGAGATAAGCTTGTAATGGCTTTAATTATTTAATTATGTGCTTAGTGAAGTCAGTAATGTTTCTCCCTTGTAGTAACCCTTTCGCATCCGCTACTTATGTACATTTCACTCATGGGAGAAGAGGGGGTGGAACAGTCCCTTTAACCACACTGTGACGTACTGTTATTTTAACTGTGGCTGGACACTGCTTACTGTACTCAAACTTTAAATGGAGATGGCATATTTTTAACCGATGCCCTGTGGAAATGCTCACACTCACCCTGGGACAGCCCAGACTTTGGGGGCGTTAGCCTGTACTAACTTTAGCTCCCATTGCCTCTCAGGAGTATAAATAAACACACACATGCCATATGTGTGTGTGTGTGTGTGTGCATTTGGAAGTTGGGGTTGGTTAATGGGAGTGATTGCATCATAACAGACACACACCGTTTCCCGTCAGATTTGCCATGGCATGTTCCACTACTTGCCCCAATGTCACATTTGACCCAAAGAGTGAGTGCATAAAATCTGAAGTGGTACGGTGTTGTTTAGTCTAATTTCAGTCATAGGTCATGTTTCAGTTCACTATTATGAACTGAAATATGATAAATTGTCCTAGAAACACTGAGGTAAATACAAAACTCATGTTTGAAAAATAGTTTGGCCTAGAAGTGCAATAGGTTTATTAAACTTAATTTTTGTGGCATTTTGTCAATTCAAGCTGGTTTTGGCATGCAAATAATGATCAGAAATCATGTTAAAATCTTTTTTTAAAGTCGAAGCTGTTTTCTTAAACGTCATTTAATTTTTACAGAACCTCTAGCTTGGAGAGCCCAACAGAGAACATTATGGGAAGAAAGAAAATACAGATCTCCCGTATTCTGGACCAAAGAAACCGTCAGGTGCAATCTTTTTTCTCTTTCCATATTGTTGCCACTGCTGCTTGGTATGTGATAGCCATAACCATGTAGGAAAACACTGGGATGCCCTTCACTCTCAAAAAAAAAAGCAAGCATTTGGGATCCAGTCAGAGAACAGGACTTGTGGTTATCACTGGTGGCACTGGGTGATGTTAGTTTTCAGCTCTGGTTTTGCAATGTATTCTAACATATTTTACTCAAGGTTTAATAATTAGCTGGTCAGAAAGGTTGGCCAGAACAAAGTAATTGTGAATTTATAGTGTTTACATGGCTATAAATTAATATTTTCCATGTGTCCATTTAGACGTGTCTTCATATTTTGATGATAATTTAAGCTAACTTGAACTTGAACTCAAACTTGGCTTGGTAAATGCACAATTTTAAATTTTACTTAAAAAGTGCATTTTCAGGAATAGTTAATTACACTTTCTTTACATTTATCAATTTGTGTTCAGAGTTCTCTGAACTGAACTGAAATTTGTGCTCAAATTTGTTCGGGCTTTAGGCAAAAATTCATATGGGGCCCTCCAACCAGCATTCATCATCATTAAAATATAAATGATCAGCTCTAGGGGCTCTGACCAGCCTGGGGCCATAAGTACTCGCCTGTCGTGCCTGTTGGCGAGTGAACCTCTGGCCACAAGTCCTTCTGAAGCAAAAAAAAAAGAAAACTAACCACAAGACGTGAACCAAGGTGTCTGTTTTAACCCCATGGTTTACATTTTGTGGTGTCAGGACCCCACGGCCTCTCTCAGGCCCCCTCTATCTCGGTTCTTCTCTGACGCAGTGTTTTTTCTAGGTAACATTCACCAAGCGCAAGTTTGGCCTGATGAAAAAAGCCTATGAGCTGAGCGTTCTGTGCGACTGTGAGATCGCCCTCATCATCTTCAACAGCACCAACCGCCTCTTCCAGTACGCCAGCACTGACATGGACAAAGTGCTTCTGAAGTACACAGAGTACAGCGAGCCTCACGAGAGCCGCACCAATACTGACATCTTGGAGGTATACGTCAGTCCTTTTCTAATCCTTTTTTCCCCTTTATACTCACTCTATACCTTATGCTCACTCTAACACACACGCATGTCAAACTCAAGACTTGTGGGCCACATCCGGACACCGGTGTAATATTTGTCCCCTGAGATAATATTTTATATCTATTAGAGAATATACTATCTAATGTCTATTACCTGTATATAGTTTTGACACTTGGTCACAGCCTTTGAAACAAACTTGATCGATTAATCAGCATTAGCGTGCCTCAGGCCTAATTTACAAAACAGTGCGTGGGACTCAAACATACTTACATGGTATTAGGGGACTTAGCTGAAAAACAATATGAAAATTTGTAACATAAACGTGAATGAGAACAACTGCTTACGCAAGTAAAACCAGCTTTGTTTGGCGTGGAGGGATAACATCGTTACTTGGCATGGTCGTTACTCAGCATATTTATTATGCAGCGTTACATCGTGTTTCATCCGTGCATTGTTTTTATGTTTCTGAGGATCACTTTTACTTACATTTTAAAAATGATATATTTTACAGTTGAAAACTCTTTATGGAATAATTGTGGATGACAATCAGAAATATAACCAATAATTTTTAATGATCAAAATAGATGTAAATGACATGTTCTAGTTACATCTGCCAGCTTTTTCCCTGTCCTCTGTTGACACTCATCAGCAGCCTTATGCCATCAACCTAGGTCAAATTTGAATTAAAATTATTTTTTGGCAGTTCTGTTGTCCCTGTGGAAAATGATTTTATTGGAAATGACTATGAATAACTGAAGATAACACATTTGGAGTGGAAAAAAATAACTTGTGCAATTAAAGTCAGTCTTTTCAATGAATATTTATCTAGTCTGGCCCTCGATTTCGGGCCTGCGTGAGTTTGGCCTAACAGTTTAAAGTCAACAATTGAGATTTTTTATTTTATTACATACACAGTTATACACAGTTTTATGTACTGAAATGTACCCTGATTGTTCTTAAGCTTGTCCCAATTAAAATAAAATAAATTCTTAAAATATGTTCATAAATAGACATTTTTGTGAACCTCTCTTTTTGTCTCATGGCTTTAGACTTTGCGGAGGAAAGGATTGGGGCTGGATCCATCTGAGCTCGAACATGAGGACTCCATGCAAACAGGACCAGACAAGTATTTGCTGAACGAGGGCATGGACCTCTCCATTGCCCGGCAACGTTATTATGTTAGTATATTCTGAATTTTCTCAAATGCCCAAGCTTACTTATTGGCCTTGAGTAATAGTAATAATAATTAATTTACTTCTACTCTGTCAGAATTTGGCTTCTTATATTAAAACTTACATTTACAGAATTTAGCAGATGCTCTTATTCGGAGCAACTTCCATTCCCTGAAGCACCTTCCATTCCCTGAAGCAACTTGATGTTAAAGGTCTTGCTCGGGCCCTCAGTATAGTAAAAAATGTACTGCACTAGAAAGCCACAGTGGCCTTATTCACCAATATTTTTATTAAATTTGTTCTTAACAAAGTAAAGACATCTACATAGTATAAATATTATCCAACTCCAAATTTGAAGAAACAACAATAAGATAATGTTTTGCATAAACAGGCATGTAATAAAGTTTATATCAGAGTGCTCTTCAGCAGATTCTGTTCTTCACCAACTGTTGAAGAGCACTTAATTTTTGTGAAAACGGTGTACGTTGATTTTAACCTAAATCTTCGCCAGTTTTTCCCCAGTGAATGTAAGAAAGATGATGGCTTCTTAATAAATCAGGAGTTTGTGTATTACATGACATGTTAAAACTGCAGAATGGAGTTATCTGTACATCCATTCAAACTGATCTTCCTCCTCAGACTCCCTCACTTCTACCCACTGAGGCTCAGCTGCTGATGGGCCCTGGCTGTGAGAACGGCTACTCATCCTCATCTAATCCTAACATCGGAGCTTCCCGACCTCCAGCCTTCAAACCCCTGAGCTCCAGACCTGGCTCAGCTGGCGGTCCTGTCGGCCCCAACACACACTCTGCACTCATGGGTCCACATGCAGGTAAACTGTGAAAATTTATATACTCTTATCACTAGTTATAAACCACTCAGACGCTACATATTGGGTCAATGATTTGCACTTTAATGTTTCTCAGAATATTAAAGTCTAATATAAAAACAAAATTCCTGAAGATGTTTCACTCCACAATCGAAAGGCTTCAGCAGATTTTTATCCCTGAAATCTACCATGTCCTTGACGACTGAGAACCTACACAAGCATATTAAAGTCTTTGACATATGTCAACGGCAGTTAGTTTATATATTGTAAACCTCACAATAGCTCATTCCACGAGTAACCTACAGTCGTTCAGCGTTTTGCACACAGGAAGTTCTGCTGTATGAAACGGCACCCCGAGGAACGCCCACACACATGCACGCACACGCACACACACAAGTTGTGGTTTCTATGCACAAAATTGCACCTGCTGGACATCTTGAAGCAGCCTCCACGTCAGCCTCCATTGCTATTAGTAGCGTTGTACAGGAATCCACAAAGTCGAGCAAACCAACCCAACCATGCGGTCCAACATTTCTCACATGCTAACATGCTATGTTTGGAATGTGGCTAGCAACACCTTTGACCATAATCTGACCCATGAAAACAGATGTGTGAAGTTTGTATAGAAGTGACTACATTTTTTTAATATGGAAAGGATTTTGACCAGTTTATGTGGTTGACTGTGTCAAGGGAATTACAGACTTTTTCTTTGCTAGTTTTACAGAACAGACAGATGTCATTCGTAGATACTGAGTGAAAGGTCAGCTGTGGAAAAAAATACTTCTCCTTTCAGAGAGTGCGAAAGACGGAGGGAGGGATTCGGGTGAAAAAGAGTATAACCCACATCTTGTTTTCACTTCCCATATGTTTGTGCATGGGTGAAGGTATTGGCTACTCCGTCTTCTCTCATGGCAACCTGAGCAGAGCCCTGGAGATGAAGACTCCACCCCCATTGAGTCTGGCCAGTGATGGGCGGCGGGTCGAGTCCCACCCAGCACTAGGCGGAGCCCGCAGTAATCTGTCCAATGCTGTGAGAAATTTTACATAATTATTCATTTTTGGATTTTAGCTTTTCTTATGTAATTTCTCTTTTTGCTACCAGCAGTTCATTCGGCAAATCTATGATGGTCATTGCACATTATATGAATTTTAAATGTTTTAAAATATAATAAACGTGTCGACTCTGAAGTATAAGAATTTGCAATAATCACATCACATTCAATTGTTCTGACATACCGTATTTAAACTGAAAACTTGTGTTAATGGGCATAAATGAACAAAAATGAACAAAGATGTGCTGCTCAATATGCTATGAAATCTGTTCTTTCAGCCTCATGGAATGCTGTTAGGTAAACATTGCATGATGAATAACTAATAGTAGATAATATTGACCAATATTTTCTTCAGTTTTTTACAAAATGTGTTCTTTAGAAAGGTAAGACTTTTAATGAGTATTAATTCAAACATCTCTAGAATTGTAGAAAATCCAACAAGCTAATGTATGCACAAAAGAGGCATGCAATAAAATGTCCACTGTATGTAGATACTGTTTTTACTTTACAAATTCCAAATAAGAATCTATTGTGGAATATTGATAAAAACGACACAAGTGGGTTTTAACTTTTTCTTAATAACAGGCAGTGAATGAAGCTCATAAAGCTTACCTTACCTAAATACTCTTTCCCCAAAGCAATGAAAATACTTTAGATTTTGCTTTTTTTTTGTCTGTAGATGAACACTGTGTTTTTTATTTTGTGTCTCAGAGAGCCCTCTATCAGAGTATGCACCCCGGGGGTCACATGGTGGCTATGGGAAAGCCGGGCTTATTGGGACACAACCTAGGGAATTATGGAACCTCGGGTAAAAGTTGCAACTTGTTCAAATCGATTTTTTAAGCGAACTTAAAACCGTATGGCTATAATAATGTTTTATCTCTCCAAAGATTACTGCCACCCGGGTTACTCGATGGGATTTCCACGCAGTTCTGTTCACACCTGGCAGGGGATTTCACACCAGGAGCCGCAGTCTGCGGCCAGCCCCGGGTGAGAGAACCTCTTCTTGTAATGTTCGTTCCAAAAAAAAAAATCAGTTTATTTACACACTGCACAAACGTGGTAATAAAACAGGCAGGGTTCGAGTCTAAAACGGCAGTGAAACCAATACACGGCCGAGCAAAGTGCGATCCGAAAACAAGTCCAGTGAGTTCGGCAAGAGCGTTATAGAGCGAAAGAATCATCTAGAATTCAGGTGAACCTGGTCGTAAAATCACCGGTCCTTACGAAATCCTGGAGTGGATATCTGGAGTGTGCTGGGAGGAAAGGAGAAACCCCGTTCCGGATCTGAGGCGAATACTATCCCTTAGCAAAAAGTAGTATACTTGAAGTTCATTTTATGAAGTACGCTTGAGAATAAGTATAAGTATAGCAAGTATACTACGGACCATGTCCCATGTAGTGTACTAGAAAGTATACTAATTTAATACTTCTTCGGACTAAATTGGAACATTTTTAAGTTTATAAAAGTATACTTTAAGTATGCTTTATAAGGTCATTTTAAGATTACAAAAGTATACTTTTAGACTTTTCTTTATACTTATCAGTATAAGTCAAGTATACTTCACTATACTATTCCTAAGCATATAAAATATAGTATATAAAAAGTAAACTTCAAGTATACTGCCTCAGTTTTAGTATATAATAAGTATACTCGTAGTACACTTGAATAAACTACTTTTTGCTAAGGGATACCTTACACTGCAGCTTGCATTGGTAAAATGTATTAATCAAATTGATTTGCAATAAAACGCGGAGTTCCAAATAAATCTGTCTATTTACACACTGCACAAACAGGTGATCATAGTAACAAAACGGGCATGATTCGAGTCCAACATGGCAGTGAATAAATGCAAATAAATCCAATACACGACCGAGCAAAGTTCAATAAGTTCGACACGCTTGTTTAAATACAGTAAATAGTTCACGAAATGCTATTTACAGAGCGAGAGAATCATCTAGATTCTAGAATTCAGGTGGACTTAGTCTTATCTGGAGGAGAGTAGAGGGGAAGAGGAGAAGAGAAACACCGTTCCGGATCTGGGGCGAATACTTTGACTTTTACTACAGCTTGCATTAGTAAAATGTATTAATCAAATTAAATTGCAATATAAATGAATGTTAATAACTATTAATTTATCAATATAAATGAATATAAACATGAATTTTATATTTGTAGCTTCATTTATATTTTCCAGTTAAAGGATGTTTTCTGGCACAGCAATAGACCAAAAATATGTCAGTCTTTTTCTGCATGCCTCTAATTGTTATACCTTTTTTATTTTAAACACTGATAATTTTTTAGGATTAAACAATTTTTTTTCTAAAAATTAAAGACAATTTATTCTTTCATATTATGATAAGAATAGACAGATTTGTTCTAGAATTGCACCAGTCCTATTTTTTCTGCCCCTTATTTCACTGAGCACTGCGTTATTGTGTCATTTGAAGTCGCTTGATTGATCAAGTGGTCTTGAGGATACATTATTGTTGGGTTGTTCATTTTCAGGATGTCGTCGGTTGGAGGTTGCTCTTATCCTTCACAAGACTCTTCTCCATCCTCACCACCTCATTCTTCCCTAAACCTAAGCATCAAATCGGAGCGAACCTCTCCCGAACACATACGCTCCCCAGCTACGCCTCCAGCTCGGCCCATGGCACAGCACTCGCCAGTGGCAGATCCTGACATGACGAACCAGCCCAATCCAGCGGCGTATGTCGGAATGGACAGGGAGAACTTTCAAAAAGGGAGCTACACGGCTCAGCATGACACAGCACGAAGTTCTATGGAGGGAAAGGGCAGTGACATGCTGCTGAAGCCGCTGGAGATGAGTGATGGGTGGCAGAGATAACTGATGATGTCACACACAAATGTAGCTCAGTATGCACCTCCTAAAGTGGACCACACATTCCACACTCTCTTAAAAGGGCCCACATCGTGAGCACGCATTACTGTACAGAGTGACTCTATTTCATGATGAACTTGAGGTTGCATGAAACTAGTTATGATTTTTTAAATTACTTTTCTGAAATCTGAATGCACATTCAACAGCTATCAGTGTTTCCTGTTTCCATTTTCCAAAGATTGTTTTTCTTTAAACCACACTCAGAAAATTATTTTGTATCAACCGGTAAAAAATAGCATTGTGTGGTCATCTTTACCTTGATGTCAGTGGATTTGTTTTGCAGTTTATAGTAAGATTTCACATTTCTGTAAAATAAAATACATTAGTACACTCTCAGGGACTATTTGTTATGCATATATAGTCCATCTTAATTTTAAATGCGCTCTTTAGATGTATAATTTGCTAAATGTAGATTAATTAAAGGCTTGAAGAAAATCTGTAATTATGCCAAAATGCATGATTTATTAGGGACTAGACTAAAAATATTTATCATTAGCTCCATTGTTTCTTTTTGATAAAAGCCGTTTTCTGGCACAGCTGCAGACCAAATATTTACAATGCAATATTTCAAAATTGTTACATAAATGGACTTGAAATTATTACCTAACTGCACTGACTATTGACAGGCTTTCTGTATCTTTTTCTATTTTTTACATTTAATACATTTGATTTTTTTTTTTAAACACTGAACTCTTCATAAAAGCACAATGTTATTAAGACTTTAAGTTATTAGTTGCAACATTATGGTCCTCTCACAGGATTTTTAATGTGTAATGTAATTTTTAACTGATGTATTCGTTTGATTTATGTGGAATTTATGTTTTAAAGCTTTGTTTCTTCGCGGACTCTGCTCCAGACCTTCTCTTACTGATTTTTAGGCTGTTCCTAATATTGTCCAGCAGAGGTCAGCACATGACACACTTTTCCTCCTTTTTTAGGCCGCTCTAGGCACTTGGTGTGTGTCTGTGTGAGTGTGTACAACGTACGTTTTGTAAAGAATAAAAATTTGGTTCGTGTTTATGTCTGGAGTACAACTCATTTCACAAGTTACACAAGCGTGTGAGATAGCCAGTGCAAGGTTATTTTTGAAGCGACTGAGAGCGCTGCTATAAAGAGCCTCGGCAAGAAATGCAGCGGAGTCTGAGTCAAACTGCTCTATTTCAGGCACAGGAGGGTGACGAGTGGCACTGACACTTCTACAGACACTTTATGAATGACTGAAACTGAAGTCTACTAACACTGAACAAAAATAGAGTTAGTGGAAATTTGTTCACTATTTAAGGCATTGATTTTACAAATTTCCCTTAAGCAGTCACGTGACTGATTAATCAATTATTTATTCTATGCTGTTTTTGCTTTGGTAGAAGGATGCTGAGGTTGGAGCCACCAGGCAGGAGGCTGAGAGGAAGACCAAAAAGGAGATTTATGGATGTGGTGAAAGAGGACATGAAGTTAGTTGGTGTGAGGGTAGAGGATGCAGAAGATAGGACTAGATGGAGACAGATGATTCGCTGTGGCGACCCCTGAAGGGAAAAGCCAAAAGAGGAAGAAGAAGAAGATGCAAAATAAAAAATAACATAAAACTACAGATTTACAGTATGGGGTAACATTAGTATGCACATACACACGTTAACATACTAGTACAAGTATGCCTTAATCCAAGTTCTTACGTTGTTTCTTTTAAAAAATTAAAATGTTTGTCCTTTATTTGTTCCACTGAATAACAACATACATTTATTGTCACAGCCCTTAATTTGGTACTTTATTACAAATACATTACTTGATAAAAAAAATAATTCTGAAAGTAAAGTAATGACTGTTAAAATTAATAACTCATAATTAATTCATTTTCAAGTATTTATTCTTTAAATAAATTGGACAAAAAAAGATAAAATACTTTCATCTTCAAAAACAGTAGTCTTGTTCCAAACCTCACCCAAGCATGCTAAGTAGTGTGGTAAAACATCACACTGTATATTACTTTGCACGACACTATTTAGTGTTCTAGTGTGCTGTTTCTAGTGTGAGAAAGCACCAGGGAAGCATTCTGGAATCACACCGTTCCTCCTCCTCTGAGCACCTCCTGTCCTCTTTAGACTGGAAGTGGGGCTTCAGGGGTCACGTCTGGGCAGGTCCCTGGGGGGCTGATGGCTCGTCTGCAGGCTCTAGGGCCTCAACAGGCCTTGGTCTGGTCCCTATAGCAACAGCAATGGCTGAAGCAGGCCTCAGCCTGGGCCTCCTGGCAGATGCCCATAATGAATGTGATTATATAGACGTGTCAATGCCGTCGCCTTCCACTTCATCACGCCACACACACACACACCACGCTCTCTCTTCCCAGACATGTCTCCAGATGAAGGAAAGAGGTCCAGTCTGGCTCGGTGGTGGGCTGCTGTGAAGATGTAATTGAACCGAAGAAGGAAAACTGAATATAACGAAATAGCATTACTACTATCACTTACTACTGAAGCACTTACAACAAATACAGCAAGAGCTACTGCTGGCCTCTTTTTCTCACACCCTTCTTCACACATATATAAATAAATATGTAGTATTATTTTGCACTTTTTTCTCCGAATTCACGGAGCTCATAGACTCTGTGCTGGATATTTCAGGTTGTGTAGATTTGAAGGGGAACAATTTGAAGTGTGGTAGTTTTGTTGTGTAATAACCTTCATAAGCAATAAATTTAACCACTCATTAGTCAATTATAGTGTCAATTATAGTGAACTAAGAAAATTAATTACAGTAAAAACAAAGACATATAGCGCACAATAGATAAAAACAACAAATAACAGACTTAATTCAGTTTATTTTGAGCTAAAATGTTGGAGGTATGTTTCCTTCTTTTCATCCACAGGACTCTATTTCATTACCTCATTCATACACATTCATACTACTTGTATATACATATTTGCACAATGCAACTGCAGTGTTTGTTCTCTCATGTGGACACAAAGGATTTTGTAAATCTAATAACCATGCTTCTATTCTGTTTTTCACAAGTTTCAACTGACATTCATTCGTCCTTTTCATTTCTGCAACTCCAACTCAACTTGACCCTGGTGCAATGTGTGTACATACACTCTCATGACAAATGAAAAGCTCGACTTAATTAAAGGTACGCCATCACGAACACCCCGGTGAGATCAGGCCTGAGAGATCTCCAGTCAGACACAGCAGATTAGCTGCTAATGAAAAGCTCTGTGCCTCTAAGCGTCCAGTCCGAGCTGCGTCTGTGTCAAACCTTATCACACATAAATCATGTCGTTTTTCAGACAAACGGCCTGCAGGCCTGGACGAGGCAGACAACAGCCATGCATCGTTATGCTGCTACACTACAGCCACAGAGTGGTCAGAATAGGTTCGGGTTGGCAGTTCGTTCTTAACATCCTGAACGAGGGTGTTAGGAAATGAATAAAGGTAACTTAAAAAATTATTCTTCCTCATGCATTTATAAAACCAATATATTTTCATAGGGGCAAAAAAGGGACACTACAGTAGACATTTCAAATTTTATTAAAACACAATCAGTCAGCCATTTCTCAAACCATGCATTCTCCCTCTCACCCATGAAAAAAAATATGATTCACTCATCATTTAACCAATGAACTTGTTCCAAATTTTTGGGTGTATTTTCAGTACCAGTGGATAAACGAATAAATAAATAAACACGAAATGTTAGGGTTACAAACTGAAAGGATGCTTCATCCACTCATTGGGCCTTGTTTGCATTTACCATGACATGACAGGGATCCTGTTAACAACTGTGATGCTAAAAGGGAAAACATTTTTAACATACCAGTGTTCATGTTGAAAGCTATTAGGAGTGATTGTGCACAGCAGCATCTGGCCCTGTAAGCTGCCCCACTTTTGCAAATTACAGTACCTAATGTAATCCCTTTAGAATATTTACTGCACTGGAGAAGGAAATATCACTGATTTCACATCCCTGAGTTATCAGGCACTTAGTATCAATGACTTGAGTAACAAATAAAAGTTATTCTAAAACAATTTGATCTGTCGCAAGAAAACACAAGATTATTTCCACTCTCTGGATTCATGTCAAGTGTGGAAAATCATAATTAATATGCTAATACACCAAAACTCATTAAACTCAAGGCTGCATTTTTTCAGATTTAGCAAACAGTGTCTCCTTTCCATAAAACAAGGACACATCGACTTTAAGAAGTGTCCACACTTCAACAGTTCCCTTTATGTTAGAACAAAGAAAAAAACGTCTCTTTTTAAGATCCATCAGTGAGCTACAGACCTAAATTAGCCCAGCATTTCTGTGTTGGCATGTAGGAACTCAAGAGCTGAGCGAGCGCAGTCTGAGCACCGTAGTATAACAGATTGAAATTCTGGTCGCAATGCACCAAGCTTCCAGCAGGGGGAGCCTTTTCAGCTCTGCATGAGGTACTGGTGGAAGTAGATGCCGAACAAGCTGCTGACGAGCTGGCAGGCTGCCACCCACCAGGTGAGGAAGGCAAAGATCCCCCTAAAAAAGAGCGGCGTGAGGACAGCACGCAAAGCCACAAAGACTTCGGAGAGGTGAGCTACTGTGGCCTGGACGTCCCCGTCCATGTCCTCCAGATCCTCCTCATCTTCGTGCCCGATGACCGGCGGAGGTGCAGTGGTGGGGAGCACCGGTGCAAGGGTTACACCCGGGGTCTCAGTGCCCAATCCCCATGAGTAGTCACCTGGGGAAAGTTAAGAGTTCATTATAAAATTGTCTGTTTGTTTATTTTAAAACCCTCTCGGACATAGAATGTTGGCTTTCTCGTGACATTGCCTTCATAAACAGCAGAGCAGATCTATTATCTACTGCACCATAGTTATTTCATTTAGCATATTTGTATTTTTTCACCACATATCTTACATAACTTGTCAACTAACTGCATATTATAGTGTCTATTTTGTTTTGTATACTGTCTGCTGATTAGTGCTCATTGTGTATTATAATTTTGGTCTGTTTCACAGTATTTATACTGTCAGTTGCAATGTATCTACAGCATATTGTCAGAGAGAAACACTAACTGGAAGCAAATTCTATGTACCCTTTTACCTTGGTTCACTTACACCTGATACTGTTTCTAAAATGCTTTTAGACGTACCAAGGATTTCAGAAACATTCTTGGACATCCAAGAGCCTTTTTATCCAGCAGAATGGGGAAAAAAATCACACATTAAAGCAATAGGGTCTTGGACAGTTTTCAAGATTTTGTCCAAAAAAAGGTGCTTTTTTGACCCGTGAAGAGAGGTCAGGTTAAGTCTTAAAACAGTCACTGAAAAAAGGTGTGTGTATGTGTATATGTGTATGCATTGTCAATGGACGTCTGTACTTGAATATTTTCAAACTTTAAAAGCAACCACAGCTATATGATTTCAATGGACTCCTAAAAACAAACAGAAAAACAATGATGGTTTAAACCTGGGTCAATTTTCTCCACAGAATACTTGGGCTTCCTGTAATACAGAGTTTAAGCAAACAGAAAGCGTACATGCTATATAGTATGGACCTATAAAATGTTTAATAATGACTGAAGTCTTACCTAAAGATTTTAGGGCGAGAGTTGAGAACAGCACCAGCAAAACTGGAATGAGGTATTGCATTGTGACTACAGTCAGGTAGCAGTACACACGAGTCACCTGCAGAAACAATTTGGCAAATCAATAAAACACCAATAGACAACCTCTTGCACCAACAACTGCATGACTTGAATGTGTTGTTATCCTTTGAAATATTTTAATGCATTTAACAATATAAACAACACCAAATACACTCATGAGAAAAAGTTGAAAATCAAAGCAAAAACTTAGAAAGTCTAAATGTCAAGCAGTACTGTCTGACAATAGCCACATTCCCACAATGACATTCCAAATCTTTTTATCAAATCATATTATTAAGATCGTTGTGGTTCTTGCCTTTCTTTGGATGTCAATCGCAGCAATGCGTCCTGCTTCTTTCTTCATCTGCTCCACCCACTTGGGTGCGAGGTTGAGGTAAGCCTGAAGGTGCTGGCGGGTAAGCAGCAGCCTCAACACACACAAAACCACGATCGTCCACAAGCGCACAGAGTCAAAGGCTGAGCTTGAGAGTCTTTAACATAAAAACAGAAATAAGAATTAAAGCAGAGGCACTGCCACTATGTGAGCAGTTTTGAGACTTCTTGGTTTTGAAGACAAGACTTTTACACTTTGGACCTCATTCACCAACTATTCTTAACAATTTTCTCAACAGTGAAATTAGTCAAACCACCCTAGGTAAAATCTTGACATGAATCCTGCAACATGACATTCAGAAACACAATCTTACAACGTGACTGAAGTCTTTCCCATTGGAGCGTTTCCCAAAAAGTCACGAGCAAGTGGTTTGATCCACAACACAAGAACAACCAGTGGAGACAGGAAGCTGATGTGTAGGAGGATTCTTTTGAAAGAGAATAAAGATGAACATTCTGATTTGTATTTTTTCAAGGGAATAATACTGTGAAAAATTCATAGCATACAAATGCACAGTTTCCTACTGCATGACTGGCCGCTGAGCGTTCATCTGCACGGCATCTAAGTGGGTTTGTGCCAGGCGAAGGCCAGGGAAAGCAAGCAGAGCTCCGACAAAGGCACACATGACAGCTAAGGCCAACTTTACTCCCAGTTTTGTGAAAGGGACACTGAGAAACATCAAAAATAACTATATTCAGACACTGTAAACACCAAAAAATAAATAAGCATGTATGTGTTCGAGGACAGAGAGGAAACTTACGACCACTCCAAACCTTGCTGCTTGGCAAATGCCTCAAAGTTGTCAAACACACTGGTAAAACCTAAAATGTCAATAATTGACTTTTAAGGCTGGTGGCATCGCAAATGTTGGACAACTTTAAAGAAGAGAAGGCAACGTCATACCAGGCTCAAGACCAAACTCCAGGTAGTCCTCCCTCACCACCAAAACTAACATGGCTAGAAGGAGGGACAGGAAACCAAAGGCCAGGCAAACAGAGCGCTCACCACCCTCGTCTGAGCGGAAGTAATGACCCATCACAACATGCAGCGTCCTCCTAGGAACTGGAGTCAAGGATTACAATGGAAAGGGGAAAAAAGGAGCCTAGAAAGTGACTGGAATCAGTAGACTGATGCTGATGACCTAAACATGTATAATTTGCAGTACACTGTATTATTGTTACATCCCACACTTATTATCTCACGTTGTAGGGAAACACAAGCAAATATTCCTGCCACCACATGGCTGAAAAACATATTTAAGGATACAGGCAAAAGAATACAGACAGGACACACCAGATGGCCCCAATGTTGACCTCCTTACTGGCATCTGCTACGGCATAGTAGCCCTCGGTGAAAAGGTAGATGCCGGTGGCATACACAGCGAAATCAATCAGCCACTGATACTCCACAAAGAAGCGCAGAACTGCACACAATAAATTCTGATTAAATAAATCAAGCAATAATTTTGATTATTATCCCAGCAAAGATACACTCGAGCTTACCCAGAGCATCCAGAACATTTACAGGAGTACTTTCTAAATGGAGATCGATATCCTTTGGAACGGTGAGTGGCTTACTCTCACCATGGCCATTCTGTCTCCTGAGAAAAAGAAAAAAAGAAAAAAAAAAAACTCACATTATTTTTTCTCAGCATGAAACTGAACTGAATCAAATGAATGATTCTTTGCAACTTTATTCACCACTTGACTTGTACAGTACTGATTGTATTTAGGACCAAAATGTGGAACAAAATTACAAAAATGGATTGCTGGAAAAGTGGTAAATTATTCAACTTTTACCATTGCAGTTTGGGCAGATGATCACATTCTGATCACGGTAAAGAATAACTACAAGACACAACCATCCAGCCAATCAGCTACCTTAGGGCACACTACACTACACACTATGATACATAACACAATGTTGCAAATGCCTATCCTTTGCAACATTCTTGAAAAACTGTAATCCATGAGCTCTTTCATGAGCAATGTGTGGCTAAAGGCCTTTCTTATTGGCCCAATAATGGTAGTGCTGGAAGTGGCATACAATTAGGCTTAAACCCACCTCTTGTACTACAAATGAGTATGCCTCAAGTACAACCAATCATCATAGCCACAACTTTTTTTAACTTCATTACAGCCACAACTTTTCTGTTGCCCTTTGAAAAGGAAAAAAGGACACCCTATGCACACTTTCCCATATCAGATTGTGGCCATGCAAGCTAAGGACACATGCTCTTAGTGGGTAAAACTGCAGATAGTGTGGCCTGCACAAACCCAGTTGTGTACTGATAGCAGCAGCTGCTGCACTGAACTGAGCCCCTGCCTCCGAGGTTCCCACCTGTCTTTCCTGTTGGTTTTACTGGGCATCTGCTTGCCGGCCAGAGCGCACAACTCTCCCTCAGAAGGATGTTTAAATCTGAAGAGGCTGAAAAATGAAACAAGGTAACTCAGTGATGCTGCTGAGACGGTGAGAAAAGCTAAAATACACATCTAGCAAACCAAAAAGACTCATTTACCTGCCATTGCACAAGAGCCAGCGTGCAAAAGAGTAATGTGGGGCCATTTTCTGCATAATGCTGACGGCCAGCAAGCTGACCACTAACTGCACTCCCATCAGCGCCTGAGAGAGAGAGAGAGAGAGAGAGAGAGAGAGAGAGAGATATTCAGGAGCTTAAATGGGCCGTTCATAACTGAAGTTTTCAGTGACTAAAGATCTAGTCCTATCAATTTTTATGCTCCAGTTATTCTTTTAAAAATACATAATTTATGGCTGAGAATTACAAAAACGACTTTGACTTTTCTGTCAAGCACATATTCAGAGCCACACTTCCATTAATCTAATGAGTGAGGCTGCCTGTTCATTTTAACTTACCATATCTTCAATAGAGCTCATCTAAACAAGCTACATTTGTGCTGCAGAACATAGCTACTTTATCCAAAAATGTCATTCAAGCTTAGTTCCTAATCCACAACATTAACGTTTAATATTGCTAATTTGCACTCTAATTCGGCAAAATGAGTGTTACAAGCTAGCTTGTGAGCTAAAGATGCTAGCTAGCTAGCTTGCACCTGAACAGCTGTTTGAGCTAATATGTTGTAAAAAGCGAAACAGGAAAACGTAATGCAAATAAATTAACTTATTCTGAGGAAATGCACTTACCATCTTAGTTTAATGGTTTTATGCACCGAGTCCGGTCCCATAGAGTTAGCAGCACGCTCGTGGTTTTACTCAGGCGAACAGCTGAAGGAGTATTTTTAGGCGGCGTCACAAACCACGCACTAGCGTACTAGATAGTATGTTGGAGTAAAGTAAGTATCCAAATAAACTTACTACGTAGTTTGGTAGGTTGCCGTTTGGGACACAGCCTTTGAATGACATTTGTGACCTATGCGTCGCCGAACAGAGAGGCGGGACTTACAAGGGTTCTAGAAGCCTATTGGATGAAACAACAGCATGAGGTATTTTATTGGCTCACGCCATGAAAGTGGGGCGTGTTCATGGACAGAAATAGGGTGCTGATCGAGTAACCACACAAGGCCTTGTTAAGAAGGCCGTGATGTTTGAGGCTTTCTGTGTGCGATTCAGGAAAATGCAAAAATAAAACAGTTGGTTATTGTAATACATTGATCTGATTTGACATCAATTAAGTAACCTGTAGACTTACGATCTTTTGAGTATTACATTTAAATTTGTAACAAAAAAGAGACAGTAATCTACCCCCAAATTCTCCACCAAACCCATCAGATAATATCAGTTTCTTTTGATTTTTACACATTTTCCATTCATTATAGTTCCTAGTTGAGGCGGGGATATTAATATTCTAGATTTGAAGGCAAAGTATTGGTCCTAGTGAAACATTTATAGAACCTCTCTTACTACAAGCAGATTTGCATGCCATGACAAATTAGTGTAACGTTAGTTCTAATATCATTGAAAGGGGAATCCACTGTTCGGTCATTAATAAATACTTAAACATAGGAGCTGGAAGGGCTCATGTGCAAATATGACTAGTTTGGTAACCAAGTAAGTGATAACTTGAACTGTTAGAACACAGAAATTATAACCTAGAGTCACATTTAGTGGGTTTTTTTTTGCTGAGATGGCTATATTAATGTGATGTGCAGATTATTTAATGTGATGAGGACTAGATTTTTAGATATACAGTATCTTCCCAGTATGTAGATACAGTATTGTAGGTCTGTAGATCATTTCCTGATCATGTTCGTGTAAATTGTGTACATTTTCATCTTTTCAGCTAACAAAGTAATACTATGTTAGTAGTATTACATAGTAATACTATGTTGAAGTGCAACAACAGTGGCTGTGATGCTGTTTGCCATGTGGTCAGAGAATGATGTTAGGGAAAAAACATTTTTACAAGATGTACTGAAGATGTACAAGTTTTAACTCACCCCAGCTCTGTTTTATACTTAATCACAGAAAAGTAAACCCTCTACAGTCTGCCAGCGTAGCTTGGCTTGGCTTTAGTGAAATGAGAATCTAGCATGAATCTGCATTTGTTTTGAGAATCTGTCTGGTGTTTGAAAGGAAAATGTGCCTTTGATGTAATTTTCCTTTTCTTCTGCTTTCAACAAACTCAACCTGACAAAACCACCAACGATTTTGGAAAAATGGCACATGTAATTACTTTATAGTAGAACTTTAGCACCTGAAAAGCAAACTAAGCACATAAATGGTGATAAAGTTATTTATCTGAGACTATTTGAAATCTCATACCTAGCAATTGATTACTTTAATACAATTTAGCAAATAATTGAACTATTGTTAATTTAACAGCATATACCCATATAAACTAGTCTTTTATTCTGCAATGCTCTCTTTTTCCATATTACTACAGTTTTATTTTTTGTTAAAGGTTTTTACAAGATTTTACAAGAATGTACTTGTGGAAACAGTCCTGTTTTCTTAATGTATTGCCTGTTTCACACTCTCAACTGCTTGTGCACCACAAGTTCATTGCACCTAGAGGCTGAGACTGTTCTGCTCAGACTCATGCAAAATACCACTACTTATGATGTTTCTATGTGGAATCCCTTAAAATCTTTACAAATGAGTAAAGGTTTGATATTTCTGTTTATGAGTTGGTGAAGATTAAAAGACTATACCACTCTGAAGATGAGGTAGGGAAAACTTGCCTGTGTATGTGCAGGAAGACTGAGCTACTAAAAATGTGAAACCTCTTTTTTATTTTGATGCAACAAAATACTTTGCTACATCGTAATGGATTTATTGTTTGCATTGATAACCATTTTAAGCGCCGACAGATGAAGTAAGGCATTTGGTTTTGTTTGTTTGTTTGGTTTTTTATCACCGATCTTATTTTTTTAATGTGAAACAGCTTTTATGACCACCTATTATCAATTTACAAACACATTATACCACATTATACTTTATCAAAATAGTCTGTGGAAAAGAAGACAGACAGACTGGCTGGCGGGAATCAGCTTCTATTGTTCAATGTCTATGCATATTATTCAATCCTCATTTGAAAATATGCAAATGTAAAAGTGACTCACAGCGTCTGGACACGCCCCCAGGCCTTCTCCTTCCCACAGAAGCAGGAAACCTCTGTGTTGTAATCCAGTGGAGGAATTCTACAATAATGCTTTTCACGTAAAAAGATAAAGATAAAATGTCCCACTTTAACAGTGGTCCAACTATGTACAAGATATTCAGATTTTGTGTAGGACGTGAATATATATATATATGTGTGTGTGTGTGTGTGTGTATTGATTGGATTGTCAGCTAGATCGTATTAAAGTCTTTGAGAGGGGGTGTGATTTGGGGAACAAAGACTTCATGAACAGGTCAATTTTGAAAGTTGTATGAGAAAAGTGTATGAACATATTTATATATACATGCATATTCATATCATTGTATGCACTTTGTCAAGTCACTAGTTTTAAAACTTGCATGTTCATATACACTCCGTGCCCCTTTACAGCCCCGACTCACACATAGACTTTTTACGCGACGTGCATGACAATTCGGGCCACATTGAAGCAGTTGAGATCTGCGCTTGAACTTGACCGGGGAGCCGCATGTGCATAGAGACGGAATTTGCCCCTTTGCTCTCCTGTTTTATTCGGAGAGGGGTTTTTAGGCTGATGTCAGGCCTCATTTGCATAACATGCGGTTCGCTGCCAATTAAAGCAGAGTGACTTGTGAAGGCGGGTCTTTCTCACGGGGCAGCCGAAGTCGCAGCATCACCACAACCAAGTAAGTTAAACTTCTATTTGTTAATTTATATGATTTCTCTGTGCTCTTAAAATGTTGTCTGAAATACTTTTGAAATGTGCTTTTAGTTTATGTCTCACATAATAGTAAATCTCTATGTATATTGAATTTTCACATATTTTTGTGTAGGAATTTTATATTTATTGATACTTTTAAAGCCATGATTAATGATGTTTCTAAAAACGTTTTTCTCCAAGTCTGTGAAGAACGTAAATTTTAACCTGTAAAAATAACGTGGTATATAAACTGAGAAAATAAACTGCCATGCAGACTATGAAAATCCATTATGCGCTATGCAAAATCAAATGTCTATCATTAACAAATTCTTGTTTTTTCATGAACATCATCTGATTAAGAGTAACCAAGTGTTTAATGGCATATTGACCATATTGCCGTAATGAAGACTCAATAAACTGTCTAGTGCAGTTACTTTAGCAATGAATTGTAGCTCCGTCCTTAAATTGATCATGTGATCAATGTCATTTCTTTCACAAGTCTAATAAAAATCCAGTATAGGTGCAAAGCATATTTAAAAGAATACTGACTAAGGTGTCAAACTAGTTTACAAATACAGAATGCAGTGCCAAAGTTAATACTTGCAGGAAGGAACCCTTCTTGACCAGATGTTTTCCTCTGGTCCTGGTCTAGTCTGCTTAGTTATTTAAGCTCTATAATGTGTGATGTGATGATGTCATGCCCTTAGGGCAGCGTCCCCTCATTAAAAGACCAGGAGGTCAAGTGCATTATGCTTCAGAGAATCATTTGTACAAGCATGCATTCATTTGTTTAATATATGTACATTCTATTGGGAAAAGAATGTATTGGATGATTCGGTTATTTTATACAGACAAAAAACTGCAAGGCTGAAAATTTAGATCTATGTGCTGATCTACAGATAGTTTTGTAGTTAGCGAAAATATTGTAAATGTCACTAGTATAAAAAGACTAGTATAAAAACAAAATATCAAATTAAAAAGCAAATTTTATATGCGTATTTATACGTATTTCTTCGTACTGCTGTGATACAAAATTCAGACAGTAGCAAAATATGGACTGCTGCTTTATCAGCGATTTACACTATGTTTATCATTCATATAGATCTATCGGCGCGCAATTACTCAAAGGAATTTGTCCTAAAGGCATTAGCGGATCAATGTGTGTGGTAGCGTTTAATAAAGTACGTAACTGTATGCTGTCAGACTCAGCATTGAAAAAATAAGACACCGGGGAACACAAAAGCATTTACAATTGTCACTTAAGTGTTGAAATTGTTTAATTATTTGTCCATTGGTTTTCGTCAGTATACGAAATTGTCCATCCAGGATTTCCGTGAGGGGTTTGAATTTCAACAGGTGTTCACTTAGCATTTTCCTACTTTCTCTCTTACCACGTTTCGAAATTCTTAGTCGTCATTTATCTTGTTGAGATGTTGAAAACTTTGTAATATTATCACAGCAACATATTGCCTGAATATATTATGGCAATGTAAAATACTTAAAAACATACAAACAAGCAATGACATAAGTGAATTAATTAATTAATCATTTGCTGAATGAACGGAAGGGAAACATTAAATATTTTCTTGCGTCTATGCGAACGAATGGTACATACGCGTTTTTCCTCACTTGTGCCTTTAGGGGCTCTGTAATGGAAATCATAAGCATCCGCAAGTAATGTTTTTGAGAAATATATTTTAGCACGCGTAATTTTCTCCGTTGATTTGAGATATAGGGGGATCCATCGAAATAGTTCATTTTGTAGATTTACATTCATGTGAATACAAAATTCCCTTGCTGCTTACAAATAATTAGAACATAGAACATTGCTACAAACCCCAGTTAGAAACAAACATTATATTTTAATTAATCGTTTCCTCTTTTCAGTATTATCACGATGCTAAATGTATCTTTTCGTAGTACAGTTTTATATTCCTTTTTCTATTAAATGTACAGATAATTATACATTTAATCATAATTAATTATTAAGACATAAAGTCTCAAGTTACATTATGAGGACCTCAATATAATTGTTTTGTTAAGTAAACACTCAACACATGCAAACCTTCACTATTTGTATCTTAATGCCGATGCCAAGACAAAATATAATCTTCTGAAAAATGTTATGTACATCCTATGTACAACTTATGTAGTTGCAGAGCAATTTACAATAATCCCCATTTACATGTATTATAAAAATAAATATATATATATACTGAGATATTTGCCTAATTAAATGCTTAACATTTTCAGAAAAACCAGAGGAAGGCAAAGATGACTATAGTTAAATGAGTTGCATTAACCGAGACATACTAATATTAAAACAGATGTCATTAAGGGTTGAAATCCCGTTGTGCATTGTCGTTAAGTGTCTCTTTACTTACTATGGCAGACAGGGGTCGCTGTTTCTGTGCTTCACTCCGTATGCGAGCAGTTCACTCTTAAATATTTCTTAATGGATCTAGAGTCTATAGTTCCATGGTGAACCATGAATTGGTGCAGAACCTTAGAAATATATGTAAAGGTATATGTTTTAAGGTGTTAAAAGGTTCTTCAGACGTTATATGGCACAAAATGAAATTATTATTAGTTCCCATGAAATACTACAACTCCAACCAAAACGAATACTGTAGCATCAAAACCCTTTTACAACCTTTGTTTTTAAGAATGAGAAACCAAGTACGCCATTTTTGTGAGATGTGCGCATGAGTATTTGAGTATAGGGTGAATTAACTAAATACAACGAAATGTTTTAAAATGTGTCAGCTCAAGGGGTGTGCCTTATATAATCTTCGAGAATCAGGCTGAATTCTTGAAATATTATAGTTGCATTCTTATTTTTGCTCTGAAATGTTCATATTGAACTTATTAAGATAATCTCCGAGATGTTTGAGAAGGATTAATTACTTTAACATTACGTTTGTTTTAAAATACTGTAGTTTAGCTCACAATGGACAGTCCCTTCAGAACATTTCTCAAGGTGACATTTTTATTCTTTTTATTCTGAGGCTCATATGAAAATAAACATTTATGCCTTCTTAATTCGTCGTTCATCTGTATAATGTTTTGTTTATTTCTTTTAAAATGACAATTATTTTCAGCCATAAGTAACATTTCTATTACAAAAGTAACCACTGGATCATTAAATGTGCTTTAACGACAGCAACATTAACGTAATGAACTCTTACCTCATCTAGTACAATTCATAAGCCACTCTTTTATAACTTGCACCAAAACACGACAAAGCTAGACTAATAAACTGCATTCCTTAATTACTTAAAAGTAAACTATAAAACTACTCTTAATAATAATAATAATAATAATAATAAACAAACAATAATAATAATAATAATAATAATAATAATAATAACATTATTTTTTATCAGACGGAGGTAAGTCCTTGCCACCGACCTTTATTTTGCGCTGTTTTGGCCCCGAAAGAAGAAAAAGAAGATTTAGATGCCCATAAGCAATGTGAAGATGTGGAATTAAGGATGTGATTAAGAATATTATTGTAGCCATGTTTACACCTATACAGTAGGCTTCGTTTGTGTCTTGCTTGCTTCCAATTGTTTTCACAAAGGCTTGATAGACAAAATAGAGGAGAAATAAGACGCAGTTTTCTAGAGAAAAACACATGAATAATTATTGTAATTGGACGGATATAGCTTTAAAACTACAATGTTTTAATAACGGTAATATTACAACCACATCTTTCAATAATAATTAAAAAAAGATTAACAGATGACCCTAAGAACCGATATAGAGCTCCATAGTCAGTTATACACACAGAGAGGTCAGGAGCAGCCATCCTAAAGTATATAAAACGGAGGCCGCAAAGATTGACCTGAATTTGTGCCGGGAGACCCAAAGAGAGGATAAAGTGACGTCAACCAACATGCAATATACATGTCCTTTAAATCTCAGTGATTTCTTTATTGTAAAATGTTCCTTACGAGACTTGCTCCTAACAATGTGGTTATTATTATCAGCCTCTAGATTTTGATTTTGGGGATCATTGCTAGTATATTGATATGGAATAACGATCGTGTCTGTGTACCTTTTCACATTTTTGAGGATTTGGAAGATTTTGATAAAAGAAGTTCATATTTATAATAATTGCATAAGTTCACGTTGTAATAAGCGCTTATGTGCACAGGAGGTGGTTCTGGTGGGTGGAGCTGCGTTGATTGCGGCCGCGTCCAAATAATTTTATCTGTGAGTCATGTGAATTTGCAACTAAGGCTCCGTCCGGTGGCTCCGTGTACCAGCGTACTGCGTAGTATATATGGGCGCTTATTTTTATGTCCTTCCTAGTGTGTACTACGTGTACTTCGGTAGTTCGGGCGTTGGCCTGGAAGGCGCGCTTACGTAGGTTACGTGCTGGGCGCGAAGTTACGGCAGCCAATCAAATATTCCTTCGTGTGACGGTTTTAGAATTTGAGATGGTGCAGTATGGCTGGAATATGAAAGAACGCGTTTATTGATGGATAAAATGGATGGGCTTTTTGTTTAGAGATGCATAATGGAGGAAAGCAGATCTAGTTCGCACGGTGCGCGTTTTAGAGGGACGTTATAATGAAGACATGGCTGCGTGGCTTTAGATAAAAGGCAAGTCAACCCAATGGCACGTTTATCTTTAAATGTTGATATTATGTCTATGTTTATTTGGTTGGATCTGTTATGAAGGTTAATCTTCTTAATTTTTGACGCCAGATAAGTGTCAGTTTAATTAAATGGGGCGTGAACACAAACAAGGTCGGCAGAGTTTTAACCTAATGACAACATCACTGTTCATTTAAAACCAAAAACTGGATATTGTTCAGGAGCTTTAGTAAGAATGCATTTTGAGTGTGTTGCACATGCTTATCATTGACTAATGCACAAGATAAGGTCCACATGTCAAGGTGGCTAAACTGAAATTGGCTTAATTGGATTGGAATTGGTGTAAAACATCTTGTGTATATAAAAACACCCCACGTCGAGTCTTCATTAATTCATCCCGCGTTTCTCGTGTATAACCAAGCCTATGCTCGATTGGACACGCTGGCCTTTTTTCTGCCCGGTGCATATGTCAGGCGAACTGTTGCAGGAAAAGAAATGTGCGGGGCGTAACTTTAAAAGGATCCCCAACGCGCGCTTTGGGACAATAGTCATCAATTCCCAGCGGGACTCTGAATAGAGGAGCGAGGACTGTTTGAGTTTCTGCACACGTCCAGGACATCGAAGGGGCACGACAGACAAAACTGTTCCCTTATAACACCGTGAAGTGGGACAGGAGACTTGGCCGAGGATCGTGTCATTCAAGCGCGAGTAATTACCGACTTTAACAAATTGCTCTGAAAGAAATCGGTTTCATTTTATTGCGGTTTAAAACCAATGCTAGCTCAAGTTCGGGATTTTTTTTCTAAATCTGGTTGAAAAATCAACACATGCATTCATGCTCAGAAGAGGCTACTTTCTTCAAAAATGTGGATTAGCTCATGTACACTGGACTCCAACAAGTGTGTGGGTGCAGCATTTCTGGAAAATTCATGGTAAGGCGCGATTAAATTAAAACTGGTATAAAAAATACTAACTAACTGCTTGTTAGTGTTAAGTCTCATTAACATTTTCATGCATGTTCATCTTTTTAATTGAAATATATTTTGATCAAATATTTAGGTTATTTAGGTTAGCAGTCATATTAGTAAAAATGTTAATAACAATCGGTGGACGTTAGTGTTAATTTTGTGGGAAACATTCTTTAATCTAACACAGTTCCTACATTTTATATTATGTCTCGTCAAAGTTTTTTTATGGGGAAGGTAAGGAGTCTTTTTGGTCAAAGTTAATGTGCCGCATTTTAACGACAATTTGCATTGTGATGAGGGATATGAAGTAATCAGCGGCACAGATTTGCGCTCCCATCGCTGGCGCAGAAAGCAAACAGTTGTGCGATTGTTGTAGGAGCCTGGGAAAATGTCCCGGGCTACGGGAGGTGGAGTGTATTGACGCCAGAGCCTCTTGTTCAGGAGACTTCTGTGCTTCCCAGACGCTATTGTCATGGTAATGAGCGCCTGAACGTTGTTGAACTTGATGTTGACTTCTTTCTTTTGGGCTACATTTTTCTCGGTCACTTGTTTGTGGGAAAATCTTCTCCAGAGCTACAGTGTGAAATTAATTAATCAGGCTTTTGGAAGCGCCAACAATGGGGCCCGAGAGGATCCGGGGAGCACACAAAAGGCCACAGAACCTTTTTCTAAACTCTATTTTACCCAGTCACAACAGATAAAAAGATAAAGAATTTAAGTGCTTGGTTAATTATAGCTAGAGCTTTAAAACTGCAACAAATTTTATTTAAAAAATTGATCATTGTTATTGTCATGAAATTTAATTTACAATCAATTTATTATTGAACATTTTAAGAACTCGTGGAAGTTATATTGCATTAAAACCTCTAAACAAACACACACACACACACACGCACACGCACACACACGCACACACACACAAAACCCAGATTTTTGTTCCAATTATGAATTGATTATATTTACAGCATATAAGTTTCTAAATATAATTAGTTGTTACTAATTATTGACTACTAAACGTCATATTGTAAAGTATGCTAGCTTTTGAATTGTTACATGCACCAAATAAAGAGATAAAAATAATTAATATACAAAACGTTGCATAAAAGGAATATTAGAGGCCGTTATGTATTCTGTAATAAGTCAAAAACTTTTCTTTTCTTTTCTTTTTTCTTTCTTTCTTTTTTTTAACAGCTGATTGCATTTTTACCTTTAAACCTTATTTAATCGTTAGATTGTGTTAATATGTGTGCCATTTCATTTTGTTCTGCGTTTGCTGTATTTTGTGTATGTGTAGACACACAATATTTCTTTTTGGAAATATGATTAATAGTTTGTACAGGTATTTTTTCAAAAGCATTTGTCGAATAATAAATATAAGTGTTTAAATCTTTAGACAGAAATGCACTTGTTAGCCGAGAGACGTTAATTTTTTGTTAGAAACAATGAATATGGAACAGTGCAAGTTTTTGATAAAATAAATCAACATATTATATTACTGTAATAAACTGTTTCTTTAAAATGCTCCCATAACTGTTAAATTCAGTTCTCTTCACACATTTCCTGTGTATGCATATAAAACACATTTTGTCTAATATATAATATATTACTAATATATAGACCCATAGGTATTGCACTACGTTGAAAAGTTCTTCGTTATATATTTAATCACTAAATAAATGTTGAATTTGTTTTTAGGTAAATATAAGATAATAAGGGGTTGTATTGCCATTATAACACGAATTACGTTCAGAACTGGAAACGAAACTAATTTTGAAAAAAGGCCAGAGCTGGTTTCAGCACCATGGAGAGGGGCGTGTTCCTCACCACGCGGGTGCAGATAAGGAACACCACGTGTTACAATTAGCTTCACCCACAATCACTAGTAATAGTGAACGCCACTCCTCACTTGACAGAATTTGCACTATGAAGTTATTACAGGGTATTTTCACTCTGCAAATCATTATTGTGTTTAGTGCCATTTTATACATATTTTATCAACTTTTAATAAGAAGATAAATATCGCCACACAAACACATTTCATTTAAAATGAGTAGTTATATAACGTAACCAATTCATCCACTAGGTTCCAATGTTTAGGCCTTGCCGTAATACCCATGAATATATGTGTGTGTGTGTGTGTGTGTGTGATAAAGAGATTTCTATGTCGCATTGAATAAAAATCGCGTATTGTTCATCATTTTCGTTGATGTAAACTTTGTTTCTTTTAGAATTTTTAAACTCAGAATTACATTATTGATATGATAATAACGCTCACGAGCATCGAACTAAAATGTACATATCCTTCATAAACTTTAACTTATAAGAAACGTGGACATACACAAAATAATTAAAAATAGATAAATAGATCTCAGTGCACAATATTGATATGTAAAGTGTGAGGCAACTGTACTGTAAAAATTTAAAAGCCCCAGAACGTTCTGTTAAATTAATATTTTGTGTAGAACATTTCCCTTTAAAACCCGCCTTACCTTTATCTGACAAAATGAGTTAATACTGATGTCAGACTGTTTTTTAGGCTATTTGTTTAGTACATTTTGGTTCCATGTATCTTAGCACTGTCCTGATTATAGAGTACGCTGTTCTGATTTTATATACGAATAATATATTTATTTATTATTGTCATTGTTATTATTTACTTGCTATTTAATTTTTGTTTCATCACGTTGTTCCATTTACATTGAACCTAAAACATAATTTAAGCTACATTCACTCCTTGAGCAGATCTTAGAAAAATTAGAATTTTCAATTTAGAAAATGTAGAATCTTCTTTTTTATTAGTTTTTATATTTTTATTTGATAGGTTATGATATATAATATTTGCTTTCACATGTTGAACAGGCATTTTCTGGAAATTCCCCACAAAATATGAGATGTTCCACTTTCCTACTGTACAACGTGCGAGAGTGAAGCTGCAGTCATCAGCACTGACTTGTGGTTGCGTCGGGGGAGGGGGGGGGGTTCCCCCTCCTCCTCCTCTTCCTCCTCATCGTCATGATCATCAACATCTTCATGATCTCTCTCATTCACACACAAACAGCATTTTAAGATCCTTTCCTAAATCCTTTCCTGTATGTAAAACAGCATGCTGCTTTGATCGTACTTATTATGCAATTGCCAGGTCCGTGCATACGATATCTTGCATTCGATTATTTTACGCATGCAGTTCCAGTTGTGTGTAATGTACCTCTGTAGCATGAACCTTAAAAACATGAACCTTAATAACAAAAGCAATTCTGAACTCCTATAGGTCTCTCTTGTACACGCATATATCTACAAGCACTGTGTAGCATACATAAGTAAAGAATAGGCACACACACATGTAAGCACATATCTCTCTTTCAAATTTCTCTTTTCTCTTTTATTATTGTGTTTAATAAAATACATATTACATGTATATTCTATATACTTTATATGCTGTAGTATTGCACGTGGACGTGTAGAACCCAGCACGTCCATGAATGGATTAACGTAGTAGAGGCCTTGGTCACGGTGGCTTTTTCTCGTCGTGTTTGGGACTTGCTCAGCCATGTGTGTATGAATAAGCGAGTGGGGCGAGTGTGTGTGTGTGTGTGTGACATCACAGCTCAGCCGCTCGCCTTGCGCTGCCAGTCGTTTCTGCGCCGCCTCGTGCTTGCGTCGCTGAGGAGCTGCTCAGAGAAATCCGGAGCTGTACAAATGAGAAAATTATTTTCTTTTTAGTTATCGCAAATAATTGAGCACCTTTTGGGACTACTGACATGTAGACTATCATGTAGACCAGTGTGGACGTCTCCGTCCTTCGTCGGTACAACTTGCAGTGTGCGTTAGAGTTGAAGTGACATTTATTGCAACCGGGCAATCTGGATTTTTTGTCCAAATTAGAAAAAGTGTTACGTGGAAAACAAGTCAACATTCAATGTAAGTACCTATTTTTATACCAGTAAAAATTGTCAACAGTGATTGCTGTTAAATAAAAGTGTCACAGTGAGTATTTTGGAATAATGTCAATGAATAACTGTTAAGGACATTTTAAGTCAAGAGCATTATCGGAGCATTTTCCTCAGTGCCAAAAAGTAAAAAAATAACCCAATTTCCGCCAACAAAACATTAAAAATAAAATCTAATCCACTAAACCTGCTTTATAGGTGTTTTTTTAATTAACCCTTTAATGGGTGTAAAGTTAAGCTGAGTGTTGTTTACTTTTTATAGTTTGTTTCTCTTTTTAGCCATTTTCTGTCTTTTTTCTTTTATTGTAGTAAGAGTTTTAAAAGACTTAGTATAGTCTTTAAGTTGAACTTATACCTGCTCAACTTTATATTTATATATGCATATAGTATACGGTATACTGTTTGTTTACAGTATTTATCGCATTGGCTTGCAAAAAAAAAGAGATTCTTATCCTGATGGTTGTTCTTACCTTTAAGGCTGGGACTTACAATAGAATTTTGAGTTGTCATTTGAATGATATTACTATAATCTAGTAGAAGAGATCTCATATTTGCCGTGTCGTGACAAATTGTAGTGTTTTTATTCTATTTCTAGACGTTATGTATTTGCTGTATATGGTACGTCCATCACTCATATACATTTTTGTCTGATTTTTTCACGATATTTATATATATATATTTTGCTTTAATTGTATTTGAATAACAAACATCTGAAATAGGAACACAATTAGTAGATATTCAGACCAAGGGACCAACGTGATTTCCAAAGGCCTAGGCGTAAATGCTAAATGTTAAACCTAAATGGTGCTTGAGTATATGGTTAAATTAAAAACCATTTATATGTTTACAGCTTTAAAATTACATGGAATGTTAAGTGGAATATTGGGCTGGAAAATATAGATGTTGGCCTTTGTGGATAAACCAGAAAGGTTCTATCATACCAGTTAAAAATAGGGTTATGTGGCATCACTACAAAAACGCCTTTCTGCCACTTTGGCACCATTATTTTTAAGAGTGTAGGCCAGTGCAGATATGAAGGTGTTTTCGAACCTCTTCATTAGGTCTATCACAATTAATAGTTATCCAGAGGGGTATTAAAAGATCCATTATTACAGAAACTGGGGTTTAGCGACAAATATAGAACATGACGATTGCCAGGCCTGCATCTCTCTCTCTCTCTCTCTCTCTCTCACTCTCTCTCTCGCTCTCTTACACACACACACACACACACACACACACACACACACGCAGACACACACTTGATAGTGGTCTTAATTTTATATTAAATGTATGGCCACATCACTGTACAATAATACACTCTGCATCGTTATATTGTTCCCACGCCTTCCGTTTGTGCGTGTTTGCGTGTATGCGCGCGTGCGCGCGAGTGAGAGCGTGTCTAAGCCGGAGCTGCATGCAATAGCTCCATGTGACCACAACAGAAGCTGCCTCCGGCACGCCGCGGTACCTTTAAGAGCCACGGGTTAGTTTTTCTCTTTGGTTATCTAGCTGTATGAGTTTATGTGATATCATAAAGCTAGAGAACCGAATGTAGAAACTAATTCCGAAGACTTCGGGCATTGCCGAGCGTGCATCGGAAGGAAAGAGAGCGGGAAAGCCGGAGAAGCAGGAGGAGGAGGCACCGTGCGTCGGGATGTAGGAGGCAGCACCTCCGCTATACCAGCTCCATCCTGGACCATTCGGTAGGCGATCAGTGCCGACTGTGTTCTGGGCTCGGTTGTGATTAGTGCTAGAGTCACGCAGCACGTCGTTTCGGGCAATGCATGTGTGAGGGGGGAGTGGGTTTTTCATTGCATCGTCCGCAAATCCTTGTGACTGCCGCGACCAGAGAGAGGGAGAGACGCTTTGGAATCTTGGCATTGGCAGCGGCTGTGTGTGTGAGAACATGAGCGTTTTCTGGCTATCATGAGTGAGACTTTGGGTGATGGAGGCGTGCAGGGTGTGTGGGATGTGGGCCACATTCCACCATAGATGAGAAATGTTGTGTGAATTTTAGGCGACAAGAAATGGTTAAGAGAGCTGGTTCGAGCGATTGGTCGGTGAGCGTGGATCACGTGCTTCGGCGTGCGACGCAAGGTCTTGGCGTATGTGTGTGTGAGTGTGTGTCATACAGAATATGGAAAAGCGTATGGAAATGCAAAGCTTAGTGAGATCCTCTGTGTGTGTTTGAGATTGGCCCTTGTAATATATCATAGCCAACTTGGACTGAACACTTCAGGTTTCTTGTATAGCAGCTACCTTAGTATGTGTCAGTACTGTTGTATATTGTGGTTGTTCCTTCCACTACAAAAAAATTGACAAGTCGGGAATAGAGTGATATTGTACTCCATCCCCCATGGGATGGAGGTGAATTGGATGCAAAAATAGCTTGGCAAGTGTCAAGAGTGTATTAAAAGTGCCGGATTGGCAGACAACTTAGGTTTCGCTATAGGGGCCATATCCCACAGTAAAATTTAATGTTCTACATTAAACCTCACTGCATTTATTAGTGACCAACTGGTATTAAATAAGATATTCAGTCAACATGCCGAGTATTAATGGAACATTAAGGACTCACTATGCATGTATAGTTTGACATATATATGATGTTAATGTTTTTAGCTGGCATATCGCTGAATTGAAAGACGTTAGCCATTTCTTGCTCATAGACGAGCACAAAATTAATTTAGAATATTCACTGCTTCTTTTTATCTCTCATACTTTGTAATAATTCGTGAATTGTAGGCCCTGTGAATCACTGCTTACCACTATGTCAATCAATTGTGTCGGCTTGTTGTCACTTAAACAGACACGTTGTGTCCTGTAAAATACAGTATATGTTAAAGGACATTACCTGTCTATAACTATAACCCTTTTGATGTTATGTGACATTAAGTGCTCTATTAAAAGAAGCCCTCTCAAATCTATCCTCCCTGACGCCCCCAGGCCTCTGCTATATGTGTTGTCTTACAGCTTGCTAGCACACTGTTAACATACAGCACATCCTACATGGTCTGCTGTATTGTAGAAGCCTGTTCATGCACCAAGACATCACATTTTGACCATGACCTTGCAGAGACTAGCACATTAGCTTGTTACGCCCTACGTATTTTCTTTCTATATGTGAGCTTTGCACCTGCAAACTTTGTCAGAATGGCTCTGTTATGGGTTAATTCTACAAATATTCTGTGTGTGAACAAAAACCTTTTAGCCTTGTCATACACTGCTGTCAGATAAGAGATGCTGGGAATCAATACTGGTGAAAGAGAGACTCAGCTTGAACCTTATCCACAGTGTCATCCTCAGCTATACTATTTGAGCATGAAATGTCTGTTTTTAGAATGAAGCTACGCATTGTTTTGCATGCACTACTATTTTGTAGGATTAGAGTTACAATAGGTGCGTATCACAATACGTGCCAACACTGTGACGTACAAAGTTCAAATTCAAGTTCTTGTTAAATAAGGTCACAGAGGCAGCTGCTTTGGTCTCTCTGCCATGCTTTGTTGCATTATCACTATGACTGTGGTTCTACCACATTTCTGGATTTCTAACCCACACAAACACTGTGCAGAAAGCGCGTAAGATCTGAACGCGTAGCCTCATAAATACATGATGTAAACATGGCTTGGAGATGGAGATGCAGTCAGAGAGGCCTGCCTGTCTGGCGGTGAGGAGTCCCAGACGTTTTCCCACATTAATATGTGTCTGGGCCTGTTCTGGGAGCAGGCAGATGGAGCCTTGTCTTAGCACCTGGCATATGCAGCGCTGCCATTGTCTACATCCACGACTAATCTCGCTTACATGTAGCCAGCTCTGCATTTCAATTTCACCACAGATTAAAAATATATTAGGGGTAAAGGGGGGAGGCAGACACATATGCGCAGGTTAGAGAGGGAGTGCCTTAATTCGGCAGGATTTGTTTATGGAAATAGAGTCTTTATTTGGAGCTGTTATTACTGTATAGAAGTACTATGGTTATTATCATACAAATTGTGTCTCGGATTCTGTTCATTGTTAAGAGATATGTCCAGAATGTTGCCCCTTCCCGAAGTGTGGCCTACTGTAAGATGGCTAACAAAAAATACACTGCATATGCGCAGTATGCTTTTAATGCAGTGTATTTGTGAGTAAAGCTCTTACTGAATTTAAAATTGCAACTGTCACCACAGAAAAGAAACTTTCATATATTCAGCGCGGCCTGGATTTTTTTGGCAGGCAAAGCTTGGTACCAGGTTTAGTAGGTGAGGTAATGACTAGTTAAGGATTAGCCCTGTATGGCTCATCCCATTGAAGCTATACCCTGTCAGGCTGAATGCAGAATAAAATTATGCAGCATTATTGCAGTGCTGGGCTTTGCACCTACATTGACACGGTTAATTTACAGTCTGGAGTGATAGATTAAAAGCTGTTCCATTTTGTCAATGGCCTTCGCTTTTCCTCTGTTTAGAAATGGTCTTCTTTTACTCTCATTTTTGGCTCTTGCAAAGTCAGCATTTAAAATGATTCGAAATTTAAATGGACTGCATAGATCTCAGATAAATCTTATGGAGGACTTCACCAAGAACCATGAGCCTCACAATAGTTACTTGTTGTTCTAGGTTTACATGTGTTTTAACACCATCATATAAACTGCCCTTTGTAGCCTCTGTATGAGCTGTATGAATGCGAGTTGTAAAAAGAACAAGGGCACATTTGTGCCAGTGTTGCACACCATGACAAATTTCTTTCTACACACTTTGAACGACCCTGACCTATTTTATTCACCTATTTTGCTTATAAATGTGATGTGTTAGAATTTGAATTTACACACAAACTAACTGTAAAACACCCCCTTCCCTTCCCTCGCTCCTATTATCATTCAGTTTTCATTTTTGCTTCAAAAAGCAAATGTCAATCATTTCTCCTCTGAACTTCCGGAGTGTGGTAGCTTAGCAACAGCCTCTGACCCATAAAATGAAACAGGAACGAAAATCCTTTATTCGGAATAGAACACGGATTAGCTTAAAATGAGCTGCATATGCTATCAAAACATGTGGCGGCAAATTATTTATTTCACATAAAGAAAAAATATTGCACCACGTGATGCCAAATCTGTATATAATTAGGCTATTTGCACTACTGTAATGTCATAAACATGCATTTATAATGAACTTTCTTGAAATGTTGACACCCCAAGCCCGAATTAGCCTCTGAATGCGGGTGTGCTTTTGCGAAATGTTTGTCAGCCTTATATAGGCCTTCCTTCTTGTATTATTAAAATGTAAACGAGTTATTTGTTTGTCAACGTATAAAATAAATAGCTGTTTATGTCAGAATTTTCTCCCCTGTTCTTCACTGGCATATCCTATATAAAGTGCCGTGGTAAAATTGTACGCGCAAATTTACCTCAGCGCTCTTTTTGCTGTCGTTTGAAACTGCAAATGTGTTTGAAAAGCATGTGAGAATGCCAGATCTCTTTCTTTGTGACTAATGTTTTTCTCAGCATGTGAAGTGGTTTAAAGTCTCACTTCCAGAGAAACCGTGATTAAAGTATTTGTAAAGCGTTTTAAAAACGAGACCTCGAGTGAGTAAATTACAACACGGAGCGGTTTAATTCATATTAAAATAAGCTTTGTTAAGTAAGATTTTTTTAGTTTTGCCACGGTGTTCAGTCATAATACAGTCAGTTTATTTTCATACATTTCATTCCATTTCGTTTCATTTGCTTTCTTTTCCTTTCATTTTTCTTTTTATTCCAAAATATTGCGTATAAACGTGATGTATTCGCTTTAGTAAATGTTTAACTCGGAACACGCAAGATAAAGTAGCGCGTATTTATTTAGTAACCTATTCATTATGAAAGACTTCATGAGACGTGCTTTGGGATTTTAGATCAAATTTCCACAATTCCATTGAGACTGCGTTGTTTTACTTATCAGTTACGGCGAAAAATCAAGTCAAAAATCGCTGTATTTTATTTACACTTAATTTAGTCCATAAAATATCTAAATACAGAATGAACCGCGGTTGAAGATTTTTCCAGAGGTTATGTTAAAACATATATTCTGTTTATTTTGTTCATTTTAAATAATTGAGGCTATCACTTTTATACATTGCTATTTAATTTTCTTTGCTATTAATTTTAAATACTTGTTTATCATAATTAATTATATAGATGAATTATTACATAGCCCAACTGCAGTTAAACTGTATGCTCCTGGCAAAAACTGTAGCTGTTACAGAGAACAAAGGCAGTGTGTGTGTGCCTGATTTTGTGTGTGTGCGGGTGTGTGTGTGTTTGTGTGAAAATACATTTTACAGCTGTCATAGAGATTCTCCAACTTACCCTGGCCTTCTTGAAAGAAGAGATAACAGATAATAGAGATGCTCAAAACTACTGGGTTTACAGTTCAGTAAACCTTTGTAAAAACACACTGAAACTGTGTATTAAAATGTTGCAACCAGACATTCTGTGTATATACTTACAGCTGTTGTTTTTCTTACAGGAACTGTGAAACCTGGCCTAGGATGCGGAAAGTCAAAGACAAAACCATGAAGCGGTCACATGGCCAGACAACTTAGGTGAGCAAGCTGGCCCCATGGGCATTTTTGTGATGTTGCAGTGTGACCTTGACTTCCAGTGTGTGCTCTACCTTGTTTGATTAACCATAAAGTCAACAGGAAAAATAGATATGCACATCACATCATTGCATTTGGGGTGTTAGTGGCAATTAAATCATCAATATTTAAGTATAGAGAAACTTCGTTGCTACATATTTTGGTTTCTTTCATTTTATATATGAAGAAGGTGCATCACACCCCCTCCCCAAAAAAGGTAGCAAACATACAAGGGATTTCTATGGCAACAGCACTTGCCCTCTCTCATTGGTGGCAAACTGTAAGGCTGAGGAAGGTCATGTGACTGGAGTCAGAGAAGGCGTCAGTGCTTACGTTTATTCCGGTGCATCTGTTTGTGTTCCTCCGTAAAGAAGCCTGCGCTTCTGCACTCAACCCACATATAGCCTGTCACATCTGTTGCACATTGCAAATCTGCTGTGATATTAAGATTTGCACTGTTATGCTCGTGCCCAAAATCTGATTTAAAAACTTATTTGTTTTTCTTCTTTTCTTCTGTCTTTTCTTCTTATTTGTCTCTCCTTTCTATAGATATAAGACCTAGAAAAAATTGAGGAATGATTTTTCACAATGAAATACCACAAAGAAAAACTCTTCAGTGCAGTGTTGGAAAGAGTTAAAGATTGAATTAATGTCAAGGGTCCATACTGTACATTTTATTACTTGTGGATTTTGATGATCTATTAGCGAGAGCATGTGAGTTCCTTTTAAGACCACGAGACACAAGGTCATCCCGGGTTTTCTGAGTTGAGTCCTTGCATTCGCACTCCCTTTTTTGCCCTAAGCACTCTCTCTTTCCTACTTGCTTATTCTTTTCTCACTTCTACTCATCGCCTTACAATGCCTTGATCCAATTTGCTAGTTTCCTCGCTGCTGGCAGATAAGGTATGGGCAGGCGGTTTGTGTAATCTATATTTTAATTCTTTTGTCCGGCCCCTTATCCCTTTACGATATTGCAGGGGTCCGGGCAGCCGGGGTGTATATAAGGTGTGCTCATGTGGAAAGGCTGTGAGGGTGGCTGAGTCCCTCACCTTCCTAATTCCCTTCCCTCCCTTTCTTCATCCCTCTCTCCCCTCTTCTCTCCCTCTCCCTGTCCCTCTCTGCCCCTTCTTCCCTTTCTCCCTTCATTGCTGTCTCCCATCTTTCCCCCCTCCTCCTCCTCCTTCTACATCTCCTCCTCCTCTTCCCCCTCTCCATCCTAAAGCCCCCTCGCTCTCTGACCCACTCCAGACTCACTCTCTTCTCCTCTCTCACAATCTCAAGTCAGAGTTCAATGGTACATTTTTTTCCATTTTTTTTCCTCCACCCCCAACTCTAGTGGTCTTTGCAAGATGGGGGCAGGCACCAAGTGTGAACTTTAGCTGCAATTCTCCTGGCACACATGCATTGTGAAACACAGATTGAAAAAGAAATGAGCACTTTTTTTCACCTCTTCTTCTGCCAACACATAAGACTCTCATTCTCAGACTCTCGCTCTCACACTCAGTTCCTCTCATGCTGTGAGCTCCAGAGAACTGGTGCGGTCAATCCAGGGTGAAGTTCCACTTGCTAATGCATCTCTAAATGCTAATGTGCATCTAAACACAGCAGTTTTGCCATTTAAAAAAATAATAGCAATGATCAAATTTTGAAAAGGTTGCCAGGTTCGGGATGTGCCCATTAAAGAATGAAATGTGTGGTGAATAGTTTTTTTTTTTTTTGCTATTTAAACATCCAAGGAACCATAGTGTGGCACTGGCACTGGCAGCATTTTCCATAGCCTCACATTTCAGTTATCAACATGTACAACACAAAAATAATAATAATGTGGGATATCCAGCCATTCAGCTTCCTTCATTCGATTTCATGCATTTTTACCAATTTGACATATTTGAACAAACAATTTCTTTAAATGAAATAAATCAAATAGCACTAGGAATTTGAAAACCTTCCAGGTTTTATATCTTTTATCTCTACTTATTACATGTCTGTTGTAATAATAAATTGCTGTGTATGAAGTTTGATTCAGATAGATAGTGATTCAAAAATAATATATTCTCTAATAGTTTTTTATAGAGATTATCAAAGTACATACAGAGTTATTTCTGTAGTATTGATTCTTTAGCATTTATATGTTTTGTCAGGGAGGAATGTGCTGTGATCTTTTTTTGTGTTGCTTCTGAAAAATCCCTTGTGAAAGGACCAGATATCCTAATTCTGTCACATTTGTCTTACCAAGACAGGAATTCTCTGTCTTCATCCTATTTGTGGAAGAAATTGACTAAAACATGATCAGTACAGAGCCAGTGATCACCAACACTATTCTAAAGCATTAGTCACTAGAAAAGCCAAAAAGCCTGGGCCAAAACAGCGCAAAGTTCTCTAGACACGGTGCTTCTGTGGCAAGCGAAGCCCATCAAGAAAAGATGGCTTTCCATCAAGCTGAGAAAAGAACTCTCCCACTCTCTCTTTTTTTGCTTTTAGGCCAGAGAAACTGTCTGTGACATTGGCCTAGTTCAAGACCAGCTTTGCCCAGAGGAAGAATTGAATTGAGGAATCAGAGACAGAGGATCAGAGGGGACTCAGTACCCTGTGGCTATCAGCCCCCCACCCAACCCACCCCACACCATCTAACCACCATTCACTCTCAGCCTCCTCTTTCCCTTACGCCTCACACATCTGAACCGCCCGCTCCTGTATTAGTTCGCTAAACAGAGCGAAGGGAGGGTGGCCGTGCACGGATCAATCAAACGCAGCAGTTCTAAAGCCGTTAACACAAACGAGAACGGGAGGCATGGCTAAATAAATTCCACATGAAAAAGGAAAATCGTTAACATTGAATATTTTTAAACGTCTGTATAAAAGTACAGTTGTAAGTGCTATGGATTGTGTCTGTAAATCTCTTGTCAGATATACTCTGAAAAAGTGTTAAGAATTGAGATATTTAGTGCAAAATGGAAGGGGATGAAGGCAAGGTTCCATATAGATCATATAGAGAGAAACAGTGTGCACCATAGATATATGGGTGTACCTTGTTGAAAGATGCAGAGCTTCCTTTATCTCCACTGCCTGGGTGTAGAGTAAACCTTTCCACATTCTTGTTCTTCCTTCTCTGGTATCTTCTCAGTAATGAGTAATTTAATACAGAAAATATCTGTAATAATTTAGTAAATATTAAAGAATTCATATTTATTATTTATTAATTTATTTTCTTTAGCAAGTTACTTGTTACTAAGAAGATCATTTTTTCTGTGTTGTTATAGAGACGGATTAGGCCATATATAGAGACTTACTGACAATAATTATTAGCATCATTATTTTTCTTGTTGTAGTTGTTGCAGTTGCATGATCATTTTTTACATGTTCAATCACTTTCGAAATACATTCTGTTCTTTGGGCGGCATATGCTGTTGTGTTATTTATGACACATGTAAATGCTGCAGTAGTGTTGCTCAAAACCATTTGTAGATATATTGTACATGTTAGTTTTAATTTGTTTGAAAGCCTGCAGAGAGAGTGAAGTGAGGGAGAGAGGAGAAAGGGGGAGAGAGAGAGAGAGAGAGAGAGAGAGAGAGAGAGAGGGAGGGAGAGATGAAAATTCCTAAGCTCTGTAGACCTTTACAGCATAAATGACTCTGCATGGCTTTCTTTAGAAGTTGATTTAAATTATAACTGCAGCATTATACAGCCTGATGGGATATAAATCTTTGGAAATGAACAAGCCGACTGGGTGAAAGGCAGCATAGAGGGGAGTGGCGGCTGCATGCAGAGAATCAGCATACGATAACATAAATTATAGCCCATGTAGTTCTCCTTTTTGGCTTGACAGAAAGCTTTTAATAGTGTTTATCATCCATTAAAACGGCACACACAAAAAAAACAGCAATTTTTGTGAGCGACGAGCTTCGAAAATGTAGCCATTGTAGGGCGGTATCGTCTTCGGTGGCTGAAGAGGCAGTTGGTTTTCTCAGAAAGAGAAAGGGGGCCATGCCGGCTGGGTAAGGCCTCTCTGACAGTACCCATGCAAAGCGCCACTTCAATAGTGAGGTATATTTCTGAAGATGGGGGGTGGAGGGAGAGAAGGAGCGAGCGAGGAGGAGGAGGAGGAGGAGGGAAGCGTTGTGAAAAGGCAGCAGGCTGCAGAGTGAATGGGGGTTGCGGGGAGGGGGGCTGGCGGGGTCCGCGCCTTCATTGGCTGAATGCAACGGCCGCAGCAGCTGTGAAAAGAGGTCTCCCCTTTTTCCCACGACCCGGCAACGGGGCGAAACAGTGGCCCGAGCCCGCCGGGGTCAAGTCACATCGCTAATATATACACTGGGGCTGTGTCCGCAGACAATGCATACACACAGCTCATTTATTTGTTGTGTGCAGACAGACAGGGCCGTCCACATGTGTGCACACAGCCACCTTCAGACCGAGACGGGCTGAGCTGAGGGGGGCCAAGTGAGGACCCTGACACTAATTTCGATCACATTGAGGCCATTGTCTAGTTCTAGACCAACAGTTGAAGATTCTGCAAATTAACAAGCTTTCTGGGAGAGCAGACACAGACACACGCACACACACACAATTGCACAGACACCTGCCGCCCAGCCTTGTGATTGTTCTCAAATTTGATATTATTATAAATGCACAACAGTCTTTTATATGGACGAGACGATATGAGAATTAGATAATTATTCTGACTATTTTCTAGTTCGCACTTCCTCATAAAACCAAGTTATTAAATTGGATTTTATTATGATTCATATGTGTAATCCTTTGTAAGACATCTAAATTTTCTTTTATAAATGTAATCCTTTGTTGTGCGTTTTTTCAAATGATATAGAAACATCTCATGTACAAACATGGTTGGCTTGCTGTGAATGCTTGTAGCTCTTAATGCCTCTAACTTTGTAGGCTTCAAGGCTAGAGCTAGGTTGTGATGTCCCTGGTCTGTCAAGGCCTTGGTAGGAACTTGACTGTGAGGCCATTGTGCTAGTGTGTATGTGTGTGTGTGTGTGTGAGATGGAGGAGGGGGATTTGGCTGGGCTCTGCAGAATTACGTGTGTCTCCTCTAAGGCTGAAGTACGGCGGAGTTTAGACCGCCTGCTTTGGTGGAAGCGTGAAAGACAGCTACTTTAGACAATGTAGAGGAGGGGCCATGGCAGGAGTACATAGCAACTCTCCTAGCAACTCCTGGACAGAGTGGAATTTAGATGAGACCTCTGTTCTGTCTATAGTGGCATGGGGGCCTAATAAAAAAGAAAAGGATAAAACACAGAACGTTTTATGCCTCACCTTGCGCTTAGGAGTACGCCACAAAGAAGGGAGGGGGGGAACTCAGTTAAAAGGGAAAAAGTCTGTTATATGAGCAATATGGAAGAAGCAGCCATATCAGACAGATCGCTGCTTTTAATTTCCTCAGTTTATGGTTAAAGGGAATGCTGCAAAAACACTGATAACCACGTTTTATGAACGTTTTAAACACACTCGACTGGCCCCCCGTGGCCTTTGTTTTGGAAATACACGCTCGGCTATAATGGTACGCTTTATTATTTTTATTATCATGAGGGTTTTTTCGACCAAGCGTGTCTTGCTGAATGCGCATTTACGACCCTACAACCCACAGTCCATTAGAGAACACACACCCAGTCTCTTAGCGTCGCCTTCACAATAATGGGTGCCATCTTGTTAAAGCCTGTCCGACGGGCTCCTCTACATTCTTTACACACCTACCCACCCACCCACCTAGTCTGGTTTACGCCCTTTTATGGGGCATTTGTCCCGCAGTATGCCCCATTCTTTTGGTAAACATGCACATGGCACACCAGCCGTGTTCTTTCTCCCGTTCAAAGGCTCCTGGAGTGCGGCAAGACAAAGGGGAGACTCACTTAATTAGCTGGGCCGAGAAGATGCATTGTGGCAATTACTCGGCACAATAAGAAAAAGCGCACGGCCTGTTAATTTGGTGAGGGGCTGGAGAACAGTTCCTCATGCCCAGAATAGCTCTTTGTTAGTTGCAGAGCCGTTGTAATAGATCACATAGACTTCGATTAGAGCAACCATGCTCGTAGAATCACGCAACGACCAGTGCATTTCAGATGCAAGATGTTCTGTTTTGGCAGTGTTGAGGATGCTACTTTTAAATGGTAACTTTTAAAGCTACAAGCTACTTAGGAGCTAAGCTACAGCAAGCATTTAGCAAGCTAGCTACAAGCTAGCTACAAGCTACACAGGAAAAAGTAGGTTGAAATCTATATTACTACATTGAAACTGTTTTAGGATTTTTGCCATGGTGGACTCGGTCATCCTCTGCCTCTATTTCACAGATGCCACGTCTTCAAATTTGTTACCAATCAGAAACACCTGGTAGTTGTAACAATTTTAACATGCTACATAGCTATTTGTTTAAAAATAGTTGCTTTTAAAGCTACAGCATTTTAAAAGTAACCTCACTGCTGATAAGTCAGTACTGTCGCTACTTGTAGTTAGCTACACTGCGCCTTGTGTAGAGAATGATCTGGGGAAAAATCATTTCAGCAACAGCTTTTTCATCTCGCCCCACCATATCAGAGAAAAATATTTGATTGATATTTTATATTAGATTAATATAGCGTAAATTGCACTTTCCAACAAGACCCTCCACTTTCGGTTTGGAACTGTGAAATGTGAATTCTTAGATAAAGGTGCTGCTGTCTCATGTGTCCAACTTTAGTTCTCCTCAGTTTCTGCTTATCTGGCCATGAGAAGAACCACGGCCGTGATCTATATAGCCGTTCATGAAGCAGTCCACCGACCTTGCTGACGGCTGACGATCTATTTCTGCGGCTTTGAGTGGGTGGGCGCCGGTGATCGGCGGAATGGAGGAATGGCGAACTGAAGATGCCTCTTTTCCAGTAGGACCCTCAGGCGCTCCCTTTCATGAAGTCAGATAACGTTACTGCGACCCCCCTTGCCGTCCACCGCCTCTCTTTTTCTGGAGAGTTTTTTAACCTTGATGAGCGAGATGATAGGGCTGGAGAGGACAAGAGTGGTGGGCAGCATGGAGGAGACGGTACCTGAGCCCGCACAGAATCAATACAATTGCAGCTCGTGTTTGGGGAGCTGGTCGCTCTGGGAGGTGGGTGTATGGAAGTTTCACTGAGGCCTTGCAGGGTCTTCCACATGGCTGCCTGTATGAGTTGTCCTACAAAGGATGTTCTGATGTTCATGACTGCACTGACTCATATGTTGCATTAAAATATTATTTCCCTTAAGGCTGAGAAGGATTTAGTTGCCATCTGTAGGCAATTGTGATATATAATTAACTTGATATTTGAAGGATGCATTAAGGCTTGATTGCTTTTCGGCTGTCAAACAAATACCAGCCCGCTCACAATAATAATGAAGGTGTGAGCTGACTTATAAACAAAGTATGCTGACATTTTGCAAATCCAGCGGCATTACAGAAATTCGGCGATCTTGAAACCTGTTGACAAACAACGTCTGATCAATGAAGGCGCAATCAGTTTTTGCCCGAGGGGTTCATAGTAAACACTACATGCCAAAATGTCGACTTTGCCATGATTATTGCTTCACACCGTTTTACTAACACATCTGGTTGGCCGGGCTTGGAAAATTTCTGTCTTTTTCTTTCTTTAAGTACAATATCAACTCTGATTTAAAAAACCTTGTTTTGTCTCTATTACATCACGTTCACTTTTTATTCTGGTTAGTAAAACTGCCAGTCATTTCAGTCAATGAGAGGAACTACTGATGTTTTAGGGATTTTGGATCCGGATATCTTTTGCCTTTTTGCCACATATTCTTTTTGGTCTTTCTTTATCCTTCTCACGTCCAGTTAAACCTGTGTTCTTTCTCATCCTTTCATCATCACCTCCTGACTCTAATCCCATGTTAAAGCCCCTCAACTCTGTAGTTTCCTATCGTTATGACTCCCTCTCTCTCTCTCTCTCTCTCTCTCTCCTGTTCATTCCTCATCAACTGTCTCTTTCTTCAATCCTCACAGCATCTCCTCCACTCTTGGGGCTTCTCCTGCTCGCGGCACCTTCACTCCTGCCTGACTTAGGTAATTGAGTTGGTGAGAAGTTAACCACCCCCCTCATTGGCAGAGAAGCTTTTCCACACCTCCCTCACAGGAGGGTCACATTGTCCGGCTCCGATCCCGCCGGTGTAATCCCCTCCACCGGGACAATGGAATGGCCCACCGGCCACTGAGATGCATTAGCCCCCCGACCAGAGATCTCCCGCACCAGCGAGTCCCCCTTCAGCCCGCTCCACTAACAGCTAACAGCAGCCTCTACTTCAAAGCGGCCTTCGTGGCTCGTTACTTATTCATGCGGGCCTGCGAGAGGGTCCGTCAAGATGAAATGGCAGCGGTGGGCTAGACAAGGCACTGATGTGGAGAGTGGAACAGCTCCCCGGCGGGGCTCCGCTGGGGGAGTTCAGCAAGCAGGAGCTGGCACTGGTGCTCCTGTGATCTCCATCGGCGCGCTGAAGAGACGCCCGCCACCTACATCAAACGCCATGTCCCAATAATGTGGCCCGTTACCAGCAATAGCTACAGCGATGCTGCTGGTGGGGTTTGGCACCGAGGTCGTTCAAATCGGGGGTGACCTGATGACTTGGGGCTGCAGCCTTGATTAGGGCCTTTGGTAAATCCGTATCCAGATTCAAATAAAATACAGAGAAGAAGGTGAAGATCTTAATAGCTATTAGGAGTGTTGCTGTTTAGGGAAGGGAGAGCCTCAAAGTATTTTTTGATCAATGAAAGTTATTTAGCCATTTTTGCTGAGGCTGCTCAATCTAAAAGACTTTAGTATAAACAGGGGACAAAAACTCATAAACTCATAAAAACATGAAAAAGTCACATGGGAGTGTTTTTGCAGGTGCTGGTGTAATACTACTACTACTACTACTACTACTACTACTACTACTAATAATAATAATAATAATAATAATAATAATAATAATAATAATAATAATAATAATAATTAGGTTTTGGACTACTGTAAGGACTTGTTTGTACCTGGTGGGTTGCAGTGGAATTGTGGGGGCATTGCTGGGGTTGGTCCTTCACTGGCTTCCTGTCAGTCAGAGGAGGAGAGAAGAAGGCCAGGTTGCCATGGGAACAAATGCTGTGTGTTAACCAGAAGGGAAACAAACAAAGTAGTGCTCGTTGGGCATGATACAGAGAGGCTAGATGCCCTCCTACTGTATCTGTGTGGGTGTGGGTGTGTAAAATATGTGCTCATTTAATCATCTTAAATCCATCATAAAATCATCGTCACACTGTGATGCTCTGCGTGCACTCTGAAAAACCTTTTACCCATGGGTGAAAGCTCACATTTTTATGTATTCCTTCACTGTCTGATAGTAGTGTGTGTTTGTGTGTGTGTGTGTGTGTGCACCAGAGACTGCTGGCATTGCTGCCAGGGCCAAGCAGTAGTTAGGGGCTCAGCTCCTGTTTCCCTCACACTGTTAACGTTGGCTGTGCGCCCCACTGTATTAGTGTTCATGTCAAACCCTCCATCAGTCCCCTCCTGTCGTCTCCCCGCCTTCCTTCCATCCTGAGGAGCTGACGTACATCTCGCAGTAGTTGGACGTAAGCATTTTGACCATGCAGCAACTGCAGCGTCCTTCTTGCTCGCTCCCTCCCTTCCTCCCTTCCTCCTTTTCTCTTGCTCTCCCTCTCTTCATGCTTCCTGTATTTTACCTCCTTCAGCAAGAAGTCTTTTGATATTTTTTTCATAACTATGCACTACACCCTTGAAATGTACCTGAATGTCTTGCATCGGAAGCGCCACCGTCCTGAGATCAGCGCCTTCATTTTTGGGGGTCTTTCCCACGCATGGCCCCCCCACCTCCATTCAATCTATTTCTTTTTAGTCGCTCGCTAAGCTGCTTCAATAACGTTTAGAGCATCTTTTTTTCTCTTGCTCCTTTTTTTGCACCCCAAGTCCAATGCCATGGGGCAAACCCCCTACCCCACTTTTCCCTTGGACCCCCTTCTCATTGCGCCCATCCACGCCTCCTCTTACCCCCAACCCGTGAGCTGACAGATAGACAAACGCGCCGTTCTCTCTTTCTTTGCCTTTCACTACTCGAGCCTCCCTCCGACCGTCCTGCCGGTCCGGCACAATGCCGCCGCTTTCTCCCGCGCCAGGCCGACCGCGGCCCTGAACTAACAGTATCACTGAGGCTGTCTCAGTGCCGTGGAGCCCCATTGTGTGCAGCCAGAGGGGAGTTAACACCCATGTCTGAGCCCAATGAATAGCATTATTGTGTCTCAGACACACAGCTCACCCCCCCACCCCTGTTTCGACGCGCACCCCACTTGACTACCCTCCCATCTTGACTACACACCCACTTTTTCCTCAACTTTTACCCGTCATCGTGTGTTACACCAACTCTAGCTTAACAAAAGTGCAACTACTTTTATTTTTTGTTGCTTTCTGATGCACAAACGGAACTATTTTTGGACATGAGATACAGATTTGACATTTTTTGTGTGTGTACAACAGAGAGAGAGGAGGGTGGTTTGCCTGAAATTTGAGAACACAATACGTCCAAGAGTCCATAAAGGAATGTCCTTCTCCCTCATTTGCATGACAGGAGGCTTCTAAAACTGTTCGAATGATGTTGCAAACTATGAAAGAGCACTGAATAAATGTATTGCAAGTTTTCTGATACTATAACTATCAAGGTTCTCTCTTTTTTTATCTATATTTAAAATGTACCCAAGAAAAAAAAGTGTGCCAAAAGTCACCTTTTACTGACAGCAACAGCCACGTCAGGGTAGTGGCTGTAAGTGCAGTTGGCAGACAGTTTTGTTCAAGCCTGACATCCTTAACTCAGAAAAATCTCTTGTTTCAGCTTTTTTAAAAATCCGAGGTTAAGAAGTTCAGCTTACAAACTCTGAGTGAATGCCAAAACGTTCACCTTGCACATCTCTCTGATCAAAGTCATGGATTGACACTCGGAATGGGCCCAGATACTGAAAGTTAAGCTGAACTTGTCCCCCTCCCTTTTTTCCCCCCCTTCCTCCCTCCCTCCCTCCCTCTCTTGTTGTTTGTTGGCAGGAGGTTTTGGATGGAACAGAGAGTGGGAGTAAGAACGGAGGATGGAGACGTGAACCCGGAGCAGGTGAACACAGCTGTGGACCGCCATGGGCTCTCTTCTTCTTCGCCTCTCGAGGCCTCGGCTCCCTGTCTCGGGGTCTCGGGGAGGCAGCAGAGGGCAGCCAGGGAGCGGCGGAGTGGGCAGGCGAGGCGGGCTGCTGTACCCGCCGGCTACCTGCTCCTCGGCAGCGAGGAGGGAGAGAAATCAATATGGTGGAAAGAGGCTGCCAGGGGTCGCCCGATGCTGCCTCCGGCCACGGTGCCGTGGGATTCCCAGCGCTCATCTCTCCCTCTCCCAACCCACTCCCAGTCAGCTCACATCAGCCGGCGAAAGGGCCAGGAGCCCTGATGTTTGGTGTGCGAGAGCGAGCATGTATGTGTGTGTGTTTGCGCGTACATATGTGTGTGTGGTTCTGCCGGAGGGACTTTGCAGCCCCTGCACCACTTGATAAAACTTTGTCTGCAGGAGAATGCACAAAAAAGAGTGTCAGAGGTCTTTTTTGCCTCCCCCCTCGCCCCCTTCGATTCCTTTTTACCAGGAGTGCACATTCCCTGTGACTGTTTGAATGAGCGCTTGACGAAGATCCCACTCACAGAGAATTGAGAGGCCTTCTTTTTCACAGGCCCTCCTCCAAGCATGTATAAAGTGCTCTACATCAGATGAGCTGGCAGGAGAGGACAACTTGAACTTTTTCCCTTTTTTCAAGGATTTTTTTCCACCTTTTCACTTGTAGATTAAATTAGATGATTTTTTAAACGCTCACTACTCTTTGAGGGCTTCTGAAAAAGGCTTTGGTTTTGATCTGCACCAAGAGGCTTGGTACAGCCCCATCTACATGCTGAAAAAAGAAAACTCTATAGAGGACCTCTACACTACCAGGTTTTAATCACATTTAGGGGAAAGGAAAAGAGGACCATTGCCAGCTCCAGAAAGCAAGCACTGAAATTTACAACTTAAACTTTCAAAGTACTAGTCATGGCACATTTTTCTTCAGCCTAAGGCTTTATGCAGAGTTCCTTTTTGTGTATGCAGTACCACACTCGTTTTGTTGCATTCAGGCAAACAGCTTCGCTCAGAGACCCAAAGTGCTGTGTTGATAAGGGCGGTGCATGTACTCATGGATGCCTTAAGGAATGAAGTTGACCAGGAGCTGATTGGAGATCCAAAATGGTAAGTACAAATTTCATGCAACTCTTGCTATTTTGCTCTTACTGGAGGCCATATTTTCTTCTGTGCCATTTTTCACAAGTTCCCATAGATTTTTAATCCACCATATGTTTCTTCAAACAGCAAGATTTCTAGTTCTTGCTGTTTGTGGCAGTTTTCAATAGGAATCTCTTGCGTTGGATTCTGGGTAAACGTGGCTTTATTCCTGCTTTGGCAACACAGTATAACATAATCTGCAGATGTGACTGCTCTCTTTGAGGAAAAAATAACATCATGTCTGAGCGGCGCTTTAGATCAACAAAAAGCCCCAAATTAAGCAGTTGTTTCTTTCTGTGTTTAATGATTTTGACCAGACACCATGCACTCACGTTAGCCTCGAATTCGTCATGGTAATGTACACGGTGCAGTTAGCATATGGAGTGCCCACCCCACTGTAAATGTGACGGGCAGAGTGCCGGCGTTAGCTTTTCCACAAATGCCACGCTGCGTCTGCGCCGGGCAGCGCCACCGACAAAATGGCCGACGCTGTCTACCAGCTGTCTCCTCACCCAAGATGGCGTCACCCGGAACGCCAGCCATCTGTTTAATCAACGCCCGCATGCAAATTGACCGTAATTGCATTTGCATAGCCGCTAATTCCACCAACTGTTACTGTAGGGCCCCGGCCAAAAAAAAAAAAAAAACGCAATTCACCCAGCTTCCCTCGCCGACCTCTTTTGAACATGTACCTGCCACTCAGGTCCTTTGTAGCGTTTTTTTTTAAACAATCCACTCCCCTTTATGCTAAGCTGTGTTAGCATACTGTTGACCAAAATGAAGGCAGTGTGGCTTTACCAGTCACAAAGCGTCGTCTGATGGCTGTACCATCTGTGACATCTGCGCCCGGCTAGCAGAGCTAGCCCGAGCTACGCAAATCCCTCAGTCGCACAACCCAACTCCAGACAGCCCCACATAATGACCTCATTAGCATGCACAGCACTCGCCTAGTGTAGGCCAGGGTGTGCTACTGCTGCTGCTGCTGCTGCTGCTACAGCGCCGTGGGATCCGGCAGCACGCGCCCTTCACACGGATGCTATGCCAGACAACATTTTGTTCCTGCTCACAAAGCAGTGACCAAACGTTTGCAACACTGTTCTCCCAATCAGGCATTCAAGGCTATGTAAAAAAAAGAGAGAGAGAGAGAGAGAGATCTGGGCAGAAAGGTTCATAACTTCCTGTATTTGTGACGGTGGTTTTAAACACAGATCAGTAGTTAATTCTGGGAAAACTTGCATTATGTGTATGTGGTGTTTTTGCAAAGATAAATGCATGAACAATGTTTTTTTCTGGTTTTATGAAAACGTCAGGATTGTTGAATGGTTCACCAGTGATGGTGGTTAGTTATAAGAGTGCATTAACTGGTTCAAAATGTAGTTTTCTTTCTAAGTAAACCATTAAAATATCAGAACTCAATATATGTAATTGCATACATAATCTGTACATATATATGCAGTAAGTATAAGCAAATTTTGTGGTAATATTTTCAGTGGAATCTCCATGCATAGAGATTTCTAAGGCATATTATTATTTTATTGTAGTGTGAACTTATTTGCATGATTTTGGAAAGCTGATTATTCAAATTTGTCCTAAAATTCAAACACCAATGCACTTTTAAAAATCTATATTCTAAAGAAAGTATATTGCAAATATTTGTAGGGTAACAAACTTCATCTGATCAGCTTGTGTTACATCACTGCATTGACTTACTTACGTCCTTATGCAACTCTTCAGCAAACTTCCACTTACATAGAAGAGAAGATCTATACGGTTCCTAGTGATAATTAAGTTTATTCATTTGGGTATATGCAACAATCAAGAAAACTTGGGTCTTGTCACCTCGTCTTTTGAAAAGATAATTCTCCAAAATATGTTGAAGTGTTGTGACAGAGCAGTCAGTAATGCGTTTAAAACCACTCCTGATTTGACACTAACATAAAGCTGGCGTGAGATGTTAATGTACGTTGCTGCCAGAGGAACTGTGCATCTCCTGCTCTGTTGCTGTTCGGGGCTGTGAATCAGTGGGGGTTTAAATTAGGACATGGTGGGGGGTCATTTTTTGGGCTTACGGGGGGTGGAGGTGTCTATGTCTGTCTGGACTGGTTCGTCTCTGAAGCAGAAAGCTTGCGTTAGATTGGTGTGTCTGTCTGCATTTGCATATTTACGACAGCTGTGGATCCCATATGCTTTGGCTGAGGCCAGACAACATTATATATAGACTCATACGCTAGCTACCACTCCCCGTGGCCTTTTTCCATGGACACACACACACACACACACACACACATTTGGTGCAAATTACTTGCCATTCGTCCTGCATTGAGAACTCCAAAATACTGCCCCCTCCCTTTTTTGTAAAAAGAAAAACAGAGAGCTTTTATGCTAATCATGCTACTAGACATGTGCACGAGTACGCAATTATGCATAATTCAACACAAAGGCAGGCAGGGAGGGCGGCTACTGTAAATCCTGTTAGCAGCCTGCGGATGGTGTGTGTCTGTGTGTGTGTGTGTTTGATGGAGTGGGGGGGGATCTGAGGGGAAATTGGGGGCTTTTCAAAGCAGCCAAATCGTGGCTAGATGGCTAAAATGAGAGTGTCCACACCTTTAGTGAGATCCAGACAGACCGCTGCCACTTGCTTTCCACAGGTACAACACCGGAGGTTTATAAGATGAAGGCCTCATGGGAGGAAAGTCTGTAGCATTTCACCTGAACAGACAGAATAAATAAAGCATTCAGCATTCTGGCCCCAAAATGCCTTTTGTCCATTCAGCTCAGATTGATTTTAATACGTAGGAAAATATTCCTTAATCATTTTTCGAATCTGCTGTATGAATCAGTTCCAGTTATTTAAGAAAAACAAGCCATGCTGCAGAAATACTGCATAAACTAATTTACGGTCAGGCTCCCTCCTTTTTTTTTATACCATAATGTGAGTCACGTATGTTTAACGTTTGCTGCATTTCAGCACGAGGGGTTCCTCGCCTCTGATTGCCTTGTGCTTTTATTTGCTTGGATATTGATTGAATGGAGCTCACCCACTGAAGTAATAGTTGCTGAAAGCGTTTATAGCCGTTGCTGGCTTCGAACTAGGACCCGTACGGCATTTGCCTTCATCTTCCCTTTTTTCTACACTTGATATGACAAGTTACTAAACCTCCAACACAGATCTGAGTGATTAAAGCGTGTCAGTGTTCTGTGTGTGTTCGGCTGAAGAAATTGATATGAATTGTGCATTTTCGAATGGGCCAGGTGACAGCTTTGCCATAAGGTATTTGATGTGAAAAAAGTGAGTTGCTGTTCACTCTGTTGTTACAGAATAACTCTAAAGGGGTGTAGCATATAATAACCATGATGTATTGCATGGCTGGGAGTATATGGAACTGTGTAGAGCCTGAGACAATATTTCAGATATTTTTCAGTACTGTAACATATATGACTGATAAGCCGGATTGAGTTAATGACCTTGTGAGTGACCTGAACTCTCTGTTGAATTCTACAAAATGAACATTAATATTTTGTGTGTATTGGAGAAGTTATGATAGGACTGTAAACACTTGGAAGATAATTATTTCCATCTTAAGACTTCTCAATAGATGAATTATTGACCATTTTCAGTACTATAACGTATGTGTCTAATAAGCCGGATTTAACTAATGAACGAATGAGTGGCTTTTCTATTATATTTGCCAAAACAAACACTAATATTGAGCGCACATTGGAGCCGTGATAGGGCAGTGAACACTTGAAAAATAATTATTGCTATCTTAAGGCATGTCAGTAAGTGAATTATTCTGATATTTGTAGATGTGTCTGATAAGACAGTTGAGCTAATGAGCTAATGAGTATAATTGAGTTAATAACATGGGCATAATTGAGATTACATGAAGTTGTGATCAAACAGTAAACACATATTATTCAATAATTGCCGTTTTGAAACTTCTGTATATATGAATTAGTCTGTAGTGCAGAATAATAGTAATAATATATATAATATATGAATAATATTATTCTTACATTATTTCAAGCTCAAGTCCCGTTCTGCGCTATATAAGAGGATAGAGTCTAATAATGAGAAAGTTAGAAAAAGAAAACCACACTAGCACTGGTCCTTTAGCAAAAGATGTAACAGCATTGACCGCGCCTGATTAGAGTCGGAGGGAGAACAGTCAGACATTTATCCAAGTCACTGATTATGTCATTTTAAAGCCCCAAAACACGAGCCTCGCTCAGGAGTGTGTGGGTTGCCGGATTATGAAGCCAGCGAGTGGAGTGTGTGAAGGAGAAAAGGGGAAATGGGAATGGAGTGCTGTTTGTATGATTAAACTGTCGGCTTGGTGGCACAGGCCACGCTGAAGAGCCAGGCCTGAGATTTGGTCATAATGAAAACACCCTGACACCCCCCACCACACACACACACACACACACACTCACTCCCCCCCACCCTTTTCTCTACAACACACTGCCTTAGCCTAACCCGGGTCTGTCCATTTACCGAGAGGAGAGGGGAGACGTGGAGCAAAATAGGCAGCCACAGACACACACACACACACGCCCCCTCACACACTCAAACACTGGGGTAGTTTCTTTTTTGGTTGTTTGCCAGTGACTGGTTTTGCCGAGGTCCCAGACCTTGAAGAAATACTGGCAAGGAATAAGGTAGAGATGAGGGGTTAAAACGTAAATTGTATTTAAATGGGTTTTCCACCACACAGCTATAAATACGACAGCGTGAGTGGTGGGGGAATTCTCGAATCGCGCCGTTCCAAAAATCGAATCGCTGCCTCCCCTCACCGATCTGCATAAACATCAGTCTCGCCAGCAGTGACAATCTATGCGCCTGCCGTCGCCCGAGCGTGGGAACGGGTGAAAGTGTGAAATATTCCACCAGGCACCGACTAGACGACCCAGCTGCTCTGAAACCCCATTCAGCAGCAGGTGAGGAAGGACCCCGGGGGTCAAGGTCAAAGGGGGCTGCAGTCTGCCTTGCCGTGCAACTCGTCTGCTCCGCGCCCCGTAATGCGCTTTCCTTGCTGATAAATGGGGCGCTTATTTGTATAACCGCAGCCCATAATAGCTCCCACGCTCCGCCATATTTAAGGCTCCCACTTAATCGCCCACTGCTGCTGCTGCTGCTGCTGCTACTGCGCCACGAAAAACGATCCCCACGTTAGCGCCTGTCGTAGCAGTTCACGTTCAAGGTTATACAGGTTTTTCTCTCTCTATCATTACTTCTCGTTCTGTCCCATGCTAGAGCGTCTGTGTGGTTCAACTCAACACTTATGCTGCTGTTTGTTGTAGAGGCAATTCAGGGAGAGTGAGTGTTGTATGGTTGTTGTGTTAGGAAGCTGTCATTGCCAGAAATAGAATAACAATTTTGTAATAATAATAATAATAATAATAATAATAATAATAACAATAATAATAATAATTATTATTATTATTATTATATGTATTGTTATTATTATTATGCTTAACATATTGCATTTTGCTTAAAATGTTCGATGATGGATTTCTCTGTTTCTAATTATTAATACATCTATCTATCTATCTATCTATCTATCTATCTATCTATCTATCTATCTATCTATCTATCTATCTATCTATCTATCTATCCATCCATCCATCTAATTTCTGGGCCGGAGTCTCTGCTTGTCTCAACTCGGCTCGGCCGAAATTTTTATGCACCACGTCGCCCCTTTTTCGCGGCTCTGCCTCCCTGCCCTGTAAACAATGATATCCCTTTAAGCAGAATTTTTCCCTCCTCTCCATGGCGACCACCACGTTCACTCCAAGGCGGCCGGCTTGGTGAATGGCCACGAAGACACTGGCCCACCCTCTGGAAGATTCCATTATTCATCTCAACATATGCTTCATTAGCTTCTCTGAAAGAGAGACTCCCCCCCTCCATCCACGTCCAACTCCAACTCCAACTCCACCTATCCCAGCGTCTCAATGGACCACCCCCCACCTCTCCTTGACGTCTTTCACCGAGCTCTCCCCCGTGCTTCCCAGTTTTTCCCCCTCCTCCCTCTGTCGTCTCAGCTCCTCCTTCAGAAATCTGGCTTAAGTAAGGCCACTTTTGTCAGCCGCTCCTGCCTCTCCCCTCGTCGGCTCATTTCTGCCAGTAGCTCACCCACCGCTTAAATCCCCTAACAGCGTGCCAACGAAATGTCCACCAGCTGGGGGTTGACACTGCGTCCGTCTATGGGCTTTACCTCCTCCTGTAGACACCCCCCATCTCAACCACCATCACCCCCATATCCCTGTGGCCCCTCTTTCTCTTTCTCTTTCTTTCTCCTTCTCTAGAGCCCCTGTGTGGTTTGGCTCTCAGAACCTGTTATGCTGCTGCTGTTGTAGAGGCAATTTTTGTGGTTGTTGTTGTGGTTTGAAGGTGTTGTGGCTGGGGCATACAGTTACAAATGTAATAATAATAATAATAATAATAATAATACTTGAACTTTGTGGATAAGTTTGGATTGCCTAGATATTTGTAAATTTTGGTGGGAACAGTGGTGGATATTTCTATCTATCTATCCATCCAGATCCATCTAATCTGTCTGTCAGACAGCATGGTACCGACTTACTCATGTTCAGTTAACCTGTCTACTGCTTTTTGTAAGGTGTGTATGTCTTACATTTGGAATAAAATTCTTGATATAAATTTATGCTGCATTTAAAGACAAGCATACAGTAAATATCGATCTGATTTAATGCACTCCTTTTTACTCGTACAATACACTTTTTTTGTCTTTTTTTGCCTGTGTGTCTGCCAAAAACAGCATAATCTCGATATATTCAGGTGAACCTCTACAAGAGTCCGCCATCTTTTTCCAAATATCTTCTTTTGTTGTACTTAAAAAAGCTATGGAAATGATAAATGATATGTATTTTTCATCCATATTTTATATTTTGGCAAAACCTCAATCATTAAAACGGAACTCTTGGTGCGCATTTACATTCCTCTGATATGTGTGAGCAGTGTGGTTCAGCTAGTATATTGCATTTCTGTCAGGCACGAACCGCAGACTACAATGGTTGCAGCGGTCCTTATGACATGTGTGAACATAGCCTCTGTGGGTGTCTGAATGTGTGTGTGTGCGAGGGAAGCAGGGTGCTTCGAAGGTTCTGCTTCAGTCTGGTGTCACTACGTATCTGCTGAAAATAGCATTCTTGTTTGTTATTTTTGTTTGTCCTGTTAGCTTGCGCACACACACACACACACACTGCCTTGTAACCTGTGGAAATGAGTGTGTTTTCTGATGCTTTCTGTGTCCACTGCCATGTGCCCCGTTTTTGGTTCTGTCCATTGTTATGCGTTTCATTGCTGTTCAAATTGACAGTCTCTGGAGCAAGGCAGTGTCCCGCAATTGCTGGAGGTGAATATATATCTATATTGTTTTACTATTTTTGTTTCTTTCTTGCATTCTCCTTTTTCTTTTGCTTGTAGCTGTATATGGGAGTAGCTAATGGAACTAAGGATTGCTTGGCAGGTTAATAAAAGCTACTTTTAAAGCCAAAATGAGCACCAGTCAGAGGACAGGGAGTGTCTCAACCTGCCTCCTGTCAAATTCCAGCAGAAACAATAATGACAAGATTCTGAAACCCATTCAATAGATTTTTTCTGAGGAAGCTCATGTTTCCAAGCTCATTTCGACCTTGTAAGGCAATTACAAATGATGCCAGGATTTCACACCTCACTAACAGCTGGCTCTCATGATAATGTGATCGTAAAAATAGTTTGTGCCTTTTTGGCTTATCTAGTATTTGTCAAAAGCAATGATGTTTGCTACTGCTATTAGTGAGGCAGTCTTGCAAGAGTTTTGACAGTTTCTTTTATCCATGCCAGTATTCCTTTGCTGTTCAGTGACATAAATTGTTCCTCAAAATAGATATCAGGGAGCACAAAACGATGACATTGTCATCTGCTGGTTTTTAATAATGATTTATTTCTTAAAAATGCAGCTGATGAATTAAAGTGTATGTTTATAATTGAGTCCTTAAAATTCTCACTTCTTACACAAGCCTCTTAATGTAAATACATTTTTTTTAATTAAAAGTGACAACATTTTTTTTAGCAAAGGCATAAATATCACTATGTTCCCACAGTACTCGAGCCACTCTGCACAGTCTTAGACTTTCCCTTCAGTTCTCAGTCACGGTCACTAGGCCACATGGTTACTCCATGTCTTCATTCAGGAGAGCTATGATCCAGGCCCATGTATTTTTAATGAGACTAGTGTTGTCTTTACTGGACAGATGCAAAACTCACGGTGACGAACAAACCCAAGGACAAACTGTCTCAGAAAATCAACAACAAACTGTCACTTTCAAACCGTCTGTGACCAGGCCTGGCTGACGCCAACGCTCCCCTGTGGCCATGTGGATCTGGGTTTCAAAAAGTAGTGGACTACTGCTGCAGACTTTCACTTACATGACACAAGGAATAGCCAGGAGCTAGACTACAATGCTTTACCATGTCCAGGAATAAAAAGAAATAGTTTATAATGCAATATTTGATAAAAATGCAGGTTATTTATAACAGGACATGCAGTAATCAGAGCAACAGGGGTAATCAGAGAGTCATTACACCCCAGTAACTTTGTCTGTTTGAGCTGTGAAATCAGTGGCAGGTTTAGGAGGAAGGCATACAATATTAAATACTCAGGAAGACTTCTATCCTCAGGCTATAAACTCCTTGACCAGGACATGCAACCCACAACTTTGCAGAAGTGTTTATCACAACACTGAACTCTCTTGACTGTATATCACCTGCCATCATCTTTTCAATCTGTTTATCATTTAAAACAGCTAACACACTTCACTTTACACTGCGATAATCTGATTCTAATACATTTGCACACTGTTTAAGATGCTGTTTATAAATTTTTATGTCTATTTGGACTATTTTTATCCTCTATATTTTTCATAGCTGTAGTTTAACCTTTCCAAATTTCTTTTAAATTAATAACACAAAAACATATTGCACAATAATGTGACCGATTCAGGCTAATTCTCTACATGTTGTGCTTGTATAACTGGCGATGTGACAAATAACGAATCTTGAATCTTGGTAGCAGCTACAAGAAAGAAAAATCTAAAAGCGATGAGAAAAGTTCCAAGACAAAAAATCTTTAATCTTGGAAATACATATGCGTTGCTGTGTGTTTAGTGATCCCACAATAACATCTGTGTTATCAACATAATGTGTGGAAATTGTTTGGTCTTATTGAAAAATGTGTTTTGATATTGCAGGAAGAACGAGTATATATGTATATACAGTATATCCATCCATTCATCCAACTTTGTATATCTCTCTTTGCGAGAGAGTTGGATGCGTGGATAGACACATAGACAGGGAGGAAGAGTAAATCTCCTTCAGAAACGGACTTTTCTTAGCAAATGGCAATTTATTTGTTACATACATTCTCCTACCTTCTGTGTCTCTTTTATTTGGAGTTTGCACCCATTCCTGTCTGGCTGGTGCAAAATTAGTATGCAGCCGACGGCTTGTCTTAAATAATGGGACCCTGGAGTGGCAGCAGTCTGGTTTGGGGGGTGGGGGTGGGGGTGGTTTAACCAGTTCCCCCCCATCACACCACAAGCCCTGGTCCCAGTTCTTAATGGGACATCAGGCAGGACAGTCTGAATTGAGGCCTAGCAACTGCCCCTCCTCTCCCAAAATGCCCATTTTACCGAGTGAATGGACGCACCCTTTCTGAAGCCCCTCTCTGTCTGATGAGGGGGTCCCAGAGAGGGTGCAAACCCCCTAAACACACACACACACACACACACTCACGCTGCTATACTGTGGCCATGCATATATTAGACCCGGGTCTCTTGGCGTGACATATCATCCCAGGCTGCTGAGAGGCTGCTGGCCCAGCCATCTTAGACTCCATGGCGGATTAGTTCTCCATATTGCCTAGGAACTGTTTCCTACATGATGCATTATCAGCATCGGGGGCGTCCTGTTTAAGAGGTTGTACGTGTTTAAATGCAGGTTTTTGGTTTGAACTTTTGCAATCATTAGCAAATTCTTAAATGTCTTAATTTCCTGTCTCTCTTTAGATTGCTTAAGCTTATGCAGTTTTTCTGAGATTGTGACTTGTTTTCTTCTTTTTTGTGTTGAGAATTCTTCAAAAATCTTGTATAATCTACAAACAAAAAAGCACTCATATGCATATTTTATTATATGCCTGTTGTTGCAAAATATTTGCTTATTGGATTCTCTTCAATTCTACAGTTGTATAATATTATACTGTTTTAATATTATACTATTTAAATGTCTTAATGATGGAATTTAAAAGAAAATATTGGTGAATGTATTAACATAATCAAATTACTCGTTTTTTGCTAAAAAGCTTTTACATTTGGACAAAAATGAATATAAGCAGCTGTCTACGTTTTTATTTTGCCTCGACTTCAAGCGTTATACACTTCTTCCCTTCTTCTGTCACCATAGTATGAAAAAGCGAACCTGAACATGAACATGGCTGTGTAACCAATACATATTTGATTTGAATCACGGCGCAGAGCACCAGACATGACCATGCACCATGACCAAGCAGACATGCACGCCGTGCTAGCGCTGATGAATCGCCAGCCTCAGTCATTTTGCTGTCCTGCTCCCAATCCCTGTAGAGAGACATTAAAGGCCCTAGACTAGAACCGGGGCGCCGGCACCTCCCTCAACCCCCCCAAACTGCTTCCGTGTAAGCTGTAGAGTCTGGAGGTCAAGCCCAGTGCCCAGACAGTCCTTCCCCTGACCCCTGTCTGGCTCTAGGCATGGGGTCAAATCTCACAGCTGATAAAGTCAGCTTCCCCGCCCCTTGACCTGTCTGGTGGTAGGCACACCTTTACAGACATTTGCTTACGTTGGGGTTTGGCGTGGCGCTACTTAGAGCTTTAAGCCCACATTCATGGCGATCATCCAAACCGCGTGGCGTGGATTATTCTCAACTCTGTCCTCAGGTTTCCCCGACCCCATTATTACTTTCGGCTGAAGACACACCTCATTCACAAACACACATAACACACACACACAAATTTAAACATACACATGCTGCTCAGTGAGATGCTGACTGGAATATTGAGATGCTGTGGCATATAATAACTATTGAGATGCTAGTGAAGATTGTAGCTGTACCATAGACCATGTTGAGTAGCTCTTTAGTGTGCCCTTATGATCTTGTTTGTCTTTTGTCTCCCTTTAAGACCTTAAACACTTTCAATAACAGTGAATTACTATAATAGTGTTGCCAACCTGCAGTTGGTTTATTTGCTGATTGATTTATAAGAATGCATGTGGGTATGCAGTGTTTGGAGTCCCTGGTGATACAGACACTGATAAGATGGGGTTTTTTTTTTTACCTTTTAGGTGCTGTCCATGGTCACCTCCATCACATCTCAAGTCACAGATGAGTAAAAAACATCACAGCACAAGTGTTTTGAAGAAGTTGGTGAGTATTTGGTCTCTGAAAGGTAAGTGTCTGGTCAAATTACCCAGTTCTGAAGATAAATTCATGTTTCAAATTAAGCCAAATTGATCATTAGAAATTTTAACGTTTGGTACTGGTAATTTTTTGTAGTAGTGGTATTTTTAAAATTATATCAGATATTGTAGGAATACTTGCCATTATATTTTGTACATAGGTTAAATCATATAACATGCATTGCACCACATGATTGTATGAAAGATGAGTGAAGAATAAGGTGCAAAACTGAAATAATCTTCTTTTGCGTTTGCCTATTTTTTTTTATGTGTTATGATGTGATAAAAACATTATATATAGTCATTCTGCATTCTAAGTAATTATATAGTCATTCTAAGTCATTTTTATGCACCAGAAATGACCAGATCTCTAAATCTCGGTGAAATTATTGTTTCCATTCTGTCTGTAATTCTTCATTTTTGTAATTGCACCCACATGATGAACTCATGCCTCGTATGAGATCCTGTATTTTCTTCTAAACACATCAGTCAACTATACAAAATTTAACCTAGTTCTGCTCAAACCTGCCCTCCAACCAACAGAACTTAGCACAAGCACCCGCCTGTTCCAGCTTCTCCAACCTCTAGGCCTGCCCCAAAAATCAGTGCCCTTATTTTGGAAAGAAACAGAAGGCGAGACCTCCTGTGCTGGGCAGACGGTGGAGAGGGTGTTGGGGTATCGACCAGGAGGGGGCCACCCAGGGAGAGTCCAGTGGGGCGTGAGATGGGCTGATATACATGCTTAGCGAGCATGGCAGATTCTCTTACTCTCACCAGGATAAACCCCATTTTTAATTACAGAGACTTTCTTCAGCATGGGCCAGGAGATTAGTGGCTCAAACACTTGCCCCTGTGCTCTGCCCCCTCCTCAACTATTCCAGCACCCCCTCATCTTGGCTAGTGGGCTCTGAACTCGGCCCATCTCCGTCTCGACTTTCTTTTCCAGAGCCCTCCCTGTGGTTCTGCCTCAGGGTTCCAGCGTTTCAGGGTCTTTTCAGGGCATTCTGGAGCTTCACATAAATTAGAAGCTTTTACTTAGGGAAGCTGCGAAGTCCCCTGGTTAAGCTTGCAGTAATGATGACAAGAGTGCAGCACTCTGTAGTGACACAATAATGACGACAAATACCAGAGCCCTGCTGAAACAAGTAGCAATTTATTGTTGTTCGTTGATAAGAGGCGGAGTCAGTGACAGTTTTGTTGTGAAAAGCTCTTCAGTGAGGCAGTGTTTTATGTGATGTTGGTCTGCTGTTCATTTAAACTTGAAATAATTGCAAAATAGTTGTGGAAAAAAATGTGTTGCTATGATACAACAAACATTCCACATTTGAAATTAAAATTCATTACAAGAAACACAAAACTTCTGTTTAATATTAAATTTGATTTTTGAATTTACCTCATTTTTAGTCATGATCATAAAACACACAATTGCATCTTCAGCAGAAATTATATGATTAGGTGTTTATAATTACCAAGTTTTTATCTATGTATTATATATTTTTATTTATTAATATTTATATAGACATTTTAATCAAAATTTCTTCAAGTATGCCTTCCATAAATTCTTTTGTGACTTGGTTGTTAATTAAGTTTTTGACTGAAGACTGAAAAAAATAAATTCCAATCTTTTGATTTTTATTCGATTTTCCCATATCCATCTGTTTAAGTGTCAATTCCTTATGTTTCAATGAAAATGTTTTTTATGCTGTCTGTGTCCTTATGATTAGATGATCATATTATTTTCTGATCTTGAAGGTTAATCTTGAAGGAGCACTTCATTTCGCTCAAT